>VMBQ01002457.1:143346-157374 GCA_007657795.1 Dreissena rostriformis | reverse complement strand
GGGAGGTCATGATGGGAAGTCAGGGTGGGAGGTATTGATGGGAGGTTAGAGTGGGAGGTCAGGGTGGGAGTTCAGGGTGGGAGGTCAGTGTGGCAGGTCAGGATGGGAGATCCTGGTGGGAGGTCCTGGTGGGAGGCCCGGGCTGGTAGTCAGGATCGGAGGTCAGGATGGGAGGTCAGGCCGGGAGGTCAGGGTGGGAGGTCAAGGTGGGAGGTCATGGTGGGAGGTGAGGGTTGGAGATCAGGCTGGGAGGTCAGGGTGGGAGGTCAAGGTGGGAGGTCAGGGTGGGAAGTCAGGGTGGGAGATCAGGGTGAGTGAGAAGTAAGGATGGGTGGTCAGGGTGAGAGGTCATGATGGGAAGTCAGGGTGGGAGGTAAGGGTGAGAAGTCAGGGCGGGTAGTCAGGGTGAAGTTATGATGGGAGGTCAGGGTGGGAGGTCAGGGTGGTAAGTCAGGGTGGGAGGTCAGGGTGAGAGGTCAGGATGGGTGGTCAGGGCGAGAGCTCATGATGGGACGTCAGTGTGGGAGGTCATGATGGGGTGTCAGTTTGAGAGCTCATGATAGGAAATCAAGATTGGAGGTCAGGGTGAGTGTTTATGATGGGAAGTCATGGTGGGAGGTCAGGGTGGGAGGTCATGATGGGAAGTCATTGTGGGAGGCCCGGGCTGGTGGTCAGGATGGGAGGTCAGGATGGGAGGTCAGGCTGGGAGGTCAAGTTGGGAGGACAGGGTGGGAGGTCATGGTGGAAGGTCAGGGTGGGAGGTCAGGCTGGGAGGTAAGGGTGGGTGGTCAAGGTGGGAGGTCTTAGCGGGAGGTCATGGTGGGAGGTGCGGGTTGGTGGTCAGAATGTTAGGGCATGATTGAAGTTCAAAGTGGCAGGTAATGATGGGAGGTCATGATGGGAGGTCAGGGTGGGAGGTCATGGTGGGAGGTCAGGGTGGGAGGTCAGGGTGGGAGGTCAAGGTGGGAGGTCCTAGTGGGAGGTCATGGTGGGAGGTCCGGGTTGGTGGTCAGGGTGGGAGGTCAGGATGGGAGGTCATGATGGGAGGTCAGTGAGATCAGGGATGGTAAAGCGTGTAGTGGGGATGGTGATAATTTGGTAGTCCGTGTTTTTATTTTGGCATTATTATTTTTGTGAAACAATAACGCCACACGTTGTGACTATCTTTCAGCTTGAGTACATTGCTGAGTTTCAATCACGCGAAAACTGTAATCTATGAACGCTCCACACAACATCGTGTGCGCGCGGGGCGAACGTTAATTAACTTGTTCACCTACATGTGTCTAGCGCGTCCCAATATTATGTATACAAATCGAAATCTACATGCATCGATGTGTTTGAGATATGTTCAGTTCAAAACTTAATTAATCCCTTATGTTGGCTGTAGTAAGTTTAACAACCTATTTGTCTTTATACCTTTCCCTTCAGGGGAATGATTGTGCATATATGTATATGGGATTGATTTTCATATCGGTTGTTGTTGATTTGTTCTCATTAATAATTTAACATCTAATCACCGTATTTAGACTTGTAGTATAGTGAGTTGTAACAATTTAAAAACTTGAGTATCAAGGCTGATGAATATATGAATATTTATAGGGAGTTACGATAATGACGTAATGACGATGAGGGTCATTTTAATAATCAAAATGATCATGATTATAACGTTAATTATGTTATAGTGTTGTTGTTGTTGATGATTATAATGATGATGATGATGATGATGATGATGATGACGATTAGTGATGCTGCTGTTAATGTTGTTGTTGTTGTTGCTGATTTTGTTGTATGTCGATGAGGAGGAACACGACAACGATGATGAACATGATGTTTGTAACGACTTTCACTTTCGCGTCGAATTCAAGCATTGCTATTCTGCCGTCTAAAAAGTCTATTTGCTGGTAGGTGTGGCCAGTGAACGTAGGGCGTGGACTAGAAACCGCGGCCAATCAGAACAAACGAAGATTCATGTACGGGTTATAAACCACTAAATACGTTACCGAAGGCCGTGAAATAAATTGACATAAAAACTGCGAGATGCATTTTCCTTTAAATAAGCTATGTGTTCGCATTTACGTACTACATGTGATGACTGAAATTATTCAAAAGGAAGACACTGAAAAGAAATGATATTTTGTAGGATTGAAAGCAATAAATATATTTGCTGTGGTCTGTAAACATAATAAATCTTTAAATGATGCATATGATTTTAAATAATTATGTTCTAGTACTTTGGTGGGCTTACATTAAATACATATTTATAGGCATTATAAATTATCGTGATGATACATTTTATGTGCAATTTTGATCTATTTTTACATATACTTTTAAACGTTTAGAATACTTTTAGAGTATGCATCATGCTTTAGAAACCTATCCCAGTGTTTCAATTTAGGGTTAAACATTGTTATGTCAGTCATATAGCTAATTATAATATAAATTAATCGAAAGGCTTTTTAATATTCTGGTACAAAGATCCTAACGTTGTTTGACTAATGTACAATAACCCATTTATGCTTAACGTCTACAAAAAGGCCTAGGCAAACAGCGAAGACCCAGATGAGACGCCGCATAATGCGGCGTCTCATCAGGGTCCACGCTGTTTGCTTAAAGATATTTTTTGTGAGAAATATTCTAAAAATGGAAATAAATATACATGTACCAGACATCTCTAATTTTGGAAATAAATTGATCAAATTTAGAAGGATGGGAAAGTCCACTCGTCATAAATGGGTTAATATAGTTACCGGAACTAAGTTTTTTTTTATTCCCCTCAATTACGATACACAAGTTATTTCACACTTTGAGAATGATGTTCACAGACAGAAATCTTCCAAATGTCAATGCCACATTCTTTCCAAAAACGTTTAAGTTTAAACAATTATACATTATAATACAATTCTTCAGCTGCGCTCTGGGAAAACATGGCTTAATGCATTTGCGTACAGTGTCGTCCCAGATAAGCATGTGTAGTCCGCACAGGCTAATCAGGGACGGCACTTTTCGCATAGACTTCATTTTCGTTCAGCAAACAGTTCCTTACAACGAAACATTCCATAAAAGCGGAAATTGTCGTCCCAGATAAGCCTATGCGGACTGCACAGTCTATTCTGGGCGTACACTTCATGCACATGTATAACGCCCAGTTTTCCAAGAACGCGGCTCACATTATGGAACATCATAATAAAATACTTCAATAAGCGACTATGATCGAGTGCAGCAAACACGATTGAAACCGATCGAGTTTCGCGGCGTAATTCAGCCTTAACCCATTTATGCCTAGTGGACTCTCCCATCCTTCTAAATTGGATCAATTTATTTCCAAAATTAGGGATGTCTAGTATATTTATTTCTATATTTAGAATATTTCTTACAGAAATTCCTCTAAGCAAACAGCGCAGACCCTGATGAGACGCCGCATCATGCGGCGTCTCATCTGGGTCTACGCTGTTTGCCAAGGCCTTTTTTCTAGACGCTAGGCATAAGTGGGTTAAAGTCTACGTGAAATAAAAAAAAAGTTTAGAGCCGACACGAAAAATAAAAATCATTCGGTTAAGTGGAAAGACACACTTGTTTTCTAAATCAGCAAATATGAACAGCATCAAGGAAGATAATGTATAACTTATTAACCCTTTTGAAGTAGATCTATGTCTGTGCAAGTTGCAAGTGTCGCCAATTTCAAGAAGAGGGCGAGCTTTCTCAATGCGTCCTGTTTACTGTTGGGGTTTGTATCACCGTTAAAGGGACAACGTGTAGGGTTTAGGCTGTGAAAATAATTTTCTTGCGCAAACTTTAAACCTGGTCAGTAAGATATGTTTTGTATGTGCCTCGTTCAGGGAAAACTAAGCTAAATGTATGTGCGTAAAGTGTCGGCCCAGAATAGCCTGCGCAGCCCGCACATGCTTATCAGGGAAGACACTTTCCGCCTAAACTAGATTTTTGTTTCGAAGAGACTTCCTTTAAACGAAAAATACAATAACAGCGGAAAGTGTCGTCCCTTATTAGCACAAAAAAGTCCCTTATTAGCACAAAAAAATAGCGGCAGTAATTACAAAACTGCTACGTGAAAACTGCCGCGTCGCTTTATCAGCGCCCACAATCTTGTTCCCGTTCCACGTAAGCGTGTAAACCACTGACAAACTGTTTTCATAGCAAAAGGAAAACAATACATAACAAGTGTAAGTTCTCGTTTTGCTAATGAACCCGAATGCCTCGCGCTTATTTTCACTTCATATTCTCGCCCCGGAAAAGTTAATATTGTACGGCTTTTCACTTTTCGTCGCAGGAAGTTAATTTTCGTCAATCCGGACTCAACGAATCAGAACGAGGCTGTGACGCCAGCGGGTGGGGAAATGAGCCGTGTAAGTCACCCCATCTTGTTTACGCACGCAGTTAATTTAACTCTTTGAATACGTTATGATTTCTCGTTGCTTGAAGTTGCCTATATAAGACGTTAATTGCTGGAAACACGAATGGTTATGACTGCAGGATTTATTAGGAAATGCTTGTGCTTTCTGGATTAGAATCAAGTTAGTCAGATTTTTTACTTATTCATAATTTGATGCGTATCTCTGATAGACATCAATGTATTCACATTTCATCGATATTTGGCAGACAGAATTGATCACAATTTCCTCGTGCTCTCTGTATCGGTGAAAACTACCGTGGATCAATAGTTTCAATTGAACAATAGTTTCTGCTGAAGTAGTTAAGCTAGTAAGTTGTCAAAACATTTATAAAAACACAACAAACAATGAGATGTCTAATACAATTACACATATATACCGTTAAAACAGTTATATAGTTAAAACGCATTATTGTTTTTCTCAGCAAGAGATAAGAGAAGAGCCAGACATACGGCATTTACTAGTGTTTTCCCTTTTCATATTTTACAAATAGGAAAATATTGCCCTAATTTTGTAAAAACTGATCATCTAATATTTAGATAGTTTTTGTGGTGTTTTCAATGCGTATGTGATTCAACATAACTGCTCCACTGTTTATTTGACTCTTCGTATTTCAAGTATTTTTGAGATAAAATGGCAGCTTTCTATAATACGGGCGGACGGATGGCGGCTGCGAAACGCATAAGATCGGCACTCAGCTCTGACTCCTCCGTCGACGGCGAACTATCGTACCTCGAATTGGATTCAGGACGCGTCATGACGAAGCACTCAGAGGGTGAGCGAATTTCAATGACGTCATCACAATACGAGTCTATTATCTCCAAATTTAACACACTTGAAAAAGGTTTGAGTAAATTAGAAAAACTCGATAAACTTGACCAGATGGAAAGTACGTTAAAATTGCTAGATACACGTCTTGTTGCAATGGAAAAGCGTATACTGGACTCAGAAAATAGCATCAAGGAAGTTGAAAACTCAATACAATTCGTGAGTGAACAATTCGACGAAATGGCTGCAGAACGAAATAATGATGCTCTTAAGCTAAAAAACATTGATAGATCCTTTTATGACATCAGGCAGGAAAATGACGAAATACGGCGCGCTATGCTCGACATGAAACAAACAAATGCAGGCTTGAAAGATGACCTTGTTGATATTAAGAGCAGAAGTATGCGAGATAATTTGGTGTTTACAAACATTGAATACCGGCCAGAAGAAGACTGTGAAAATGTTTTACACAAATTTATTCGTGAAAAACTTAAAATATCGGACAACATACAATTTGAGCGTGTTCATCGTTCAAACCCGAATACTTCCCGTCCCCACAAATTTGATAATAACGGGCGGCCTGTCCCTCGACCAATTATCGCCAAATTCAGTTTTTATAAGGACAGGGCGAGGGTGCGCAAGAGTGGATACTTGTTAAAGGGCACTCCTTATGGCATACACGAACAGTTTCCGGAAGAGATTGAGGCAACATGCCGTAAGCTGTATCCAATCCTCCGCAAAGCCAGGCGCGACAACAAGAAAGCCTTTCTTGTCAGGGACAGATTGTACGTCGACGGAACTGAGGTCAGAGCTGATGACCAAGAAATTCCCGGACTGGGTCCCCGACGAGAAAGCCGATCATCTTCGCAGCGCATGGCTTCGCAGATTTCTTCCGGTGTGGAAACAACACATCTATAGGATAGCCGTGGTGACTGTAAAAATACTGTCTCATTCTGTTGTGTGAATGAATGTATGTGGACTGTCCTCTAAATTACTTGCTCCCGAGTTCACCGATTACATAACACAACATCATATAATTTGCTGTCTTGAAACACACATTGAGGATTTAGATGTCATTCAATTGCCTAATTATGAATGTATTTTTAAAAATCGAAAACAGAACTATGTTAAAAAATCAGGTGGAATTGCATTATTTGTAAGAAACTCAATAAGTGAGTACTTTACCCAAGTATATACTGAAAGTGAATATGTTCAGTGGTTTAAATTAAATGAAATTATTTTTAAAACAGACGAAGATCTCATATTTGGAGCTATATATGTACCGCCCGAAAATTCAAAATATTTTAAGCAAGAACTGTATGACGAATTTTTGACCGAATATGAAAATTTGTGTTGTAACAATAAGTATGTCATAACTATGGGGGATTTAAATGCGAGAACGGGAAATCTCGATGATATAACTTTTGTCGATGATAACATTTTTGACTTTATTGATGTTAACACGGATATCCTATTTGATGTTGATCTAATTAACGAAATCAATACTTACCGTTTTTCAGTTTAGTGGAACTCGAAAGATAAATTTATAAATAAAGCCGGCAGAGATATTGTAAATTTTTGCAAAAGTAACGACTGTGTAATTTTGAATGGGCCAGCTCTCGAGGATAAAGGTATAGGTGAATTTACTTGTCATGAAACTTCTGTTATTGATTATGTTATCTCCTCATCGTACTCACTAAGACTTTTCAGCTCTTTTGAAATTGACTCTTTTAATGAGTTGCTATCCGATATCCACTGTCCCCTTATTTCTGCTTTAAAGGTGCAATATATTTGCAACAATGTCAATGTAAATCCTAAAAATGAAAAGATTAAATCATGGAATGATAATAAGGCCAATATGTTTGAATTTAATGTCGTTGATGACAATATACAAAGAGTTGTTGCAAGAATGAATAATTGTGAAATACCAGAAAAAATGTTTATAAACGAAATATCTAAAGATGTAGAAAATATACTTATACATTCAGCGAAAACAACGTTCGGCACACAAAACCGTACAAATTCTTTTCTTACGAAACCAAATACACGTAAGCCTTGGTTCAATAACAAGTGCAAAGACGCACGTAAAGCATATCATATTTGCAAACGAAATTATCATTTCACTAAAAATCAGGCAAACACATCTGATCTAAAAAAAAGCAATCAGGCATTATAAAAGAACATTACGCAACAAATTGTTAGTTTTTAAAAAAAGAGTTTCGTAAAAAAATGAAAAGTATGAAATCTTCTAAACCGAAAGATTATTGGAATTATATAAATAGCATTAATAAGAAAAAAAGAATACCGGATGTTGATATAAACGTGTTTTATGATTTCTATAAGAAACTGATAACAGTGCCGAACCTAATGTGGAATATCCCAATATCGATTTCCAAAATAATCTTAATGCCGAAATATCAGTAGAACAAATTCATAAAGCCGTCCGGTCCCTTAAAAATGGAAAAGCATCAGGACTCGATCTCATTATTAATGAATATATTACAAACAGTATAGATAAATTAACAGATTTATATTACAAATTATTTAACATGATTCTGACAACAGGTTACCTGCCAGAATCCTGGACAATTGGTTGTATACTACCAATATATAAAAATAAAGGTGACGTTCATCTGCCCGAAAAATATCGCCCAATAACACTGCTTAGCTGTTTAGGTAAACTGTTCACCTGTACTTTGAATAACAGACTTACTAAATATATTGAAACTGTTGATGCTTTAAACGTTAATCAAACGGACTTTCGAAAAAATAAGGCACCATCGATAATATTTTTGTATTACATATGCTTGCCGAGTATTTAAAAGTTAAAAAAGAATAAATTGTTCTGCACATTCGTTGACTTTAAAAAAGCCTTTGATTCTGTATGGAGGGCAGGTTTGTGGTCAAAATTAATAAGATGTAATATATGTGGTAACTTCCTCAACATTATTAAAAATGTGTATAGCTCTATAAAATCATGTGTTACAATATCTGGTAAGTGTTCTGAATTCTTTGTGTGTAGCAGAGGCATCCGCCAAGGGGGAAATTTATCCCCCTACTGTTTTCCTTATACCTAAATGACCTTGAACATTTTATTACTACACGTAATAATAAAAGTATAGAGATATACGATGCAGATTTAGATATACTCGTCAAAATGCTTGTACTTCTTTACGCCGATGATACAGTTATAGTTGCAACTTCGGAAGAAAACCTTGTGTCTGTTTTGAACACTTTTTACTCGTATTGCTGCCAATGGAAATTAGATATCAATTATGATAAAACTAAAGTTATTGTTTTTGCGATAAAATGAAACGTAAAAGGGATATAAAATTACATGAATACTCATTAGAGATAGTTGATTTTTTTTAAATATTTAGGTGTGATGCTCTCTAAAAACAGACAATTCTCCTTAGCAAAAAAGCATGTAGTAGAACAGTCAATTGAAACTGTTCGACAATACTATTGTTCCAATTTTAACATACGGGTGCGAAGTATGGGGTTACGGAGACTTATCAACTATTGGAAAGGTTCACACTGATTTTTTTAAACATATTCTTGGTGTTAAAAAGGGTACACCACATGTCATGATTTATGGGGATCTTGGTCGTTATCCACTATCAATTGTAATTAAAAAGCGAATGGTCGGATTTTGGTATGACCTTGTTACAAATGATCAAAATAAGCTCAGCGCGATAATGTTTAAGTTAATATTTTCCCATGCAAGTGTAAACGATGTTAAGTTCAAATGGATCGATACCAGGAAATGTATTTTTGATCAATGTGGAATGAGCTATTTTTAGAATAATCAATATTTTACTGGCATCTTTATTATTGAAAAAATTAAATAAAGTTCTCTGTGATCAATATATATCAATACGTATACTTGAATTATTTTGTAACTAACCTTTATACCTCTTGTTCACATTATAACAAATGTGCTGAGAGTATTAATAAACGAAACGAAAATAAACGAAACTTACTCTTCTTTATTAATCACATTGTTTCATTGAAGATGACACATACCCCCATGATGACCCAACTTGATCAATAAGCTGTTTTGCTTATGTGTGAATGCCAAATATGAGTCAATCAATCCAATCAGTATTTCTATTTTAATATCCAAAAATGTGTTCATTTGTATTAAAGATACTATATGAAAAATACATACAATATTCAGCATTATAAAGAAAATAAATACAAGGTTTGTACGTGTGTAAGTGTTGTTGTTGTCATGCCTATTTCCTTCTTGTGACATTGTGGTTTAACCTAGCCAAGTCAGGGCTCACAATTAGCATTCACACACTCCCAAAATCTGAGTAAAAATTCAGATTTGCAAGTACATGAACTGTGTTTTGCTTGTTAAAAATTAGTCAACAAATAACCAAAGATTCTATTAGTATACATCATAACCAGTTGTCATAATGATCACACCTGTTTTAAAGCGCAATATTTCGGAATGAGGGCAGGTAAACTATCCAACGTCATTTTGCACCAATGCCTTCATGTCTCCAAAAGAACGTTTAAATGACGTAAGTTTCCTGACAGCTGTTTTGCCTCCTTCTGCTTCTTCGCCTGCCTTAATAATTTAATGTTAACACTTTAGATGCCAAATTTATTTTCTTTAAACTTGGTCGGAACATTATTTTTACCCAATGATATCGCATCCGAGTTTAAACCTGGGTCATGTGGGGTCAAGACATAAGTCACATTAAAGAACACGCCTCATAATATTCTAGAAGTAACATTATTGGCCAAATTATAATTGAACTTTGCCATAACATGTGTTCTAATAATATCGCCGCCAATTTCGAAATATGGTAAAAGCTTCTGGTCTGTCGAAAACCATTGCCTCAAGGGCGGTAGGCAGTTTTCCCTGTTTTGCAATACATGTTTGTGTATTAAAATCTTGTGAACCCTCATGACGTGACATTTTTTGCCCGATTTGCGTCAATAATCAGAAAATTTGTTAGAATAATATCTCCGGCGAGACATAACATGGTTAGAAAAACATTGCATTAGTTACTCCGAACAGTTCTATTCTTCGGGATCCCTGGTAAGCCACAGAAGACTTTTTCATTAAATCATTTCCGTCTTTTATGATATGGGTTATGGTATATGGGTCTGTACTGACTGGGTCTGTCATTGACATGTGCTTTTCTGACTAATGCCTGTTGTGGAGACACATTATAAGAACAGTAACTTTTGCTGTTAAATAATAATCATAATAAAACCACACATATTCGCAATCTGTATTATTGTATAATTGTTTATGCCTTTAACTTTTTTTAAAATGCGTACTAATATTCTTCCTTGTTCTCATCGGTCGGGAAATTTCCCTCCGTCAACAAGTTTGAAGAGACGACTTTAAGTAGCCCTTGAAAAGGCTTATGATTAGGTTTAATAAATGTGTTATAAGTGGCTTATTAGTAAAAATATGTAAAACTATATAAGGAACAGCACGCACAAAAGTTTCTTATTTCTTTGCAAACATTATTTATAGAACAAGCACATGCGTATGATAACAAACCTTTACAACCGATCATCAAATGTTGATTCTTTGCGACTCTGTATCATCTAGGTTCTGGCTACACAATTATAATAAGCAAAGCAAGTCCCAAGCGATGGAAATCATACAAACTGTACAAAATAACAATAAAATTAAAAGATGTTTTAGCGTGAAAAACTATCAACTAATGACTATTGGCTATTATTATCGATCAATACGTTTCATAAAAGCTTAATTCTATCAGAGCCACTACATTAGCAATAAATGAATAAATGAACTTATTGTTACACATCTAATAAATGACTTTCTAAAATAGTCATGTACCTGTTTGTTTATGTAAAACAATTGTCTTTTAAACAGATTTGAAAATGCAATTTGTTCTACAGAATACCTAAACCTATTTAGTTCTGAGACAAAAGTTAAACATTCATGTTTGACACGTAAGAAATATCAATTAAGAAACATTTTAAAAGTAGAATAACATGAATTTTGGAAAAAAATAGGTGTTCACATTTCAATAACATTCTTTTATGGTTACATAACACAATTGCACAAACAGCTATTGCAATTTATATCACTTATTACCTCACATATAATTATTTCATCAACATTGTTGCATTGTAACATAACACTTTTACTTGTACAGTTATTGTAATTTGCATTTCTTACTATTACACACATCAGATACCATAACTATTGCACTTTGTACACAAGGATTTTGTCGTTGAAATACTGTCCCACAATAATCGCGTCAGTGTTGCTATTGTAGCAGACTGAGTACGGCTCCTGAAGCCCATCCTTCCTTTTTCCCTTATTGTCTACCTGTAGGAGTCGCGTCTACATACCATCACCTGGCCTTTAGGTGTTACATGTACACTAGTTGGCCACTTAAGCCAAGGGGCCTTGAAGATGGCCAGGACTAATCCATCCATGGCCAGGGTGATGAGCTTGTCGTGGAAAAGGTTAGTAATGTACAACTTGTCACCCGTTGGGCTAACTGCACATTTCTCTACTGCGAAACATTATTACAATCTTTCGCATAGTCATGAGTGCAAATCACAAAAGCATACCGTAAACATTAATGTGTGCAAAATTATGCCTGTTGTTATGTTTGTAAAGTTATAAAACAGCCAATATTGAAAGTTTCCTTTCTTGTTCTTATTTCATGTATATCACTTACGTCATGTATGGCATCTCCAAGGTGTTTAAATTCATTTCGAAGAGTGGCGCATTTGTCGACCTCATTTTTTAGAGGGGCTTGCAGTTTGGTCAGTGTATCTTTCATTTCCGTTTAGGTCTTCTTTTCAATCACGTCTAAGGCTGCAATTGTTTTGTCACGAGTTTCCTGTATTTTGTGTAACTGCTCGTCGTATGAACTTTGCACATACTGAATACTAGCCTCATGGTTGCCTTGAAGCTCCTTCAGTTCTGCCAGTGTTGTTTGGATAGTTACCGATACTTGTTTTACTTCTGTGGAGGTAGTTTTTAGCAAGTCTGATAAAAGCATCACCGTTTGGCATTTCCTGTAAAAAAACTACTTTTTTTCATTTAAACTAATTATTTATAAATGATGCAAAAGTACCTATTTTTACAGCTTAATTAATGCAAATCTGATTAATATCTCGGTAAAATCGATTATCTATATGTATTTTGATATTTTGTTGTACCATTAATTAACTTTTAAGGCTCATACCATACAAAAAGTATTACATGTATCGAGAAATCATGGCTTTCATTATCTCTTTCTTTGAGGTACATAAACGATTTAAGTGTATGTTTTTAACCGAAATTATTGTAGCATCATGATAACTTACATAATTTACCTCTAACTAGAGTGAAACATAGTATATTTGTTTGTCATGTTTGTCATCTAAAACCAACCTTTTAGTGCATCAGACTATATATGTCGTGTTCTGAGAAAACTGGGCATAATGCTTGTGCGTAAATTGTCATCCCAGATTAGCCTGTGCAGTCCGCACAGGCTAATCAGGAACGACAATTTCCGCTTTTATGGAATTTTTCGGCTAATCTGGGACGACACTTTACGCACATGCATTATGCCAAGTTTTTATTACAAGGAAGTTTATAACTGAAACATTGTTTTTTATTCATAGCACAACAAATGGCCGTTTCCTAAAATATAATTTGTATTATTCATAGTTTAATTTGATTGTTCGGATGAGTATTCAAGTTCAGTTCAAAGTAGTTTAAAATCATACACTTTCTGTCTATAATGTGTTTGAGACAAATATGATCAAAATACATGTGATTTTGGAAAGCACAATTATTGCAGCACAGCTTGGCATGGTCTTTGCAAAACATTGCCAAGTTTTCTTCTTTATGAACATCACATTTAAGAAGAAAATCTTCCACCTTCTTGGGAATTGGCCATTTCTTCATATCTCCCCTTCCAGGAGGGGAATGTTCCGTGAACAACAGGCCGTGCTTGTAAATACAATTTCCGCAGTAAAACTTCACGCAATGTTCGCAATAATAATCAGCCGATTCCTCCAGTTTCTTGTCTTGCAGGTCGAACACAAGAAGTCTTGTGAGGTTGAGCGCTCTATAACCGGTGTAAACCCCCAGTGCTTAGCATTGACCGTTCCAAGGCGGTGACCCCAGCTTTATTCTACTATGTGTATATGTTGTTTCGTTTTGTGCCGTACTGTACCGTTTTGGCAATTGGTTCCTTGCCATAAATAAAGGACCACGAATTTGTGTATGATAGAAATGCAATACTGCTGCAGCTTCTGGAGTTTCACTTCTTTATATTGGACCATGTCAGGTCCGTTTTCAATGGTGGACTGCGAAAAGGTGGCCATTTTGTTTAGCACACTGGTCTTTGATTTCAATATCTTTGATTGAACTCAAATTGTAAGGTAAATAGGCATATAGATTATCAAACAAAACAAAACACACTTATAAAGCTATTGTCCAAAGTCTATCAAAAAGTAATGTCCAGCTTAACAATGTCAAATACAAATCAACTTGATGTTTGTTCGCAAGGTTATATCCTCAGTAAATAAGTACTTGTGTCAACGGTCATGTGACATAAAACAATAGTGGCCTACGTGGCATAAAGTGGTTTAACAAGTGGTTTATGCGTGCATACAAAGAGTAAGTATCTCAGTTCAAGAAATCAATCTAAAGAGCAACCATGATACTTTGTAACAATGGTTTCAACAAGAATCATGTATCTGCATACTTTAAAATAATTGAATTGTAAGTAACCTCTTCAAAAACCGGATGAAAATTTATTGCAGCATATGGTAACATATGAGGCAATATCGTGTTTTTTCCTGTTCCTTTGTTGTTAAGTAACAAAAGTATAATATATATATATAG
>VMBQ01002457.1:109986-142506 GCA_007657795.1 Dreissena rostriformis | reverse complement strand
GTCCCCCTTACTAACTAAAACACTGCATTTTATCCCCAGGTTAATTTACATAAAATCTACTTGTAATTTCCATTGGTCACCAAGGTCCGGGCTTATTACGGATTGGTTGACTAATTAGAATGTTCTAGAAGGAAAATCTATTCATGTTTTTACTTGCTTGGCAAATGTACTAAAATCTAATCAATTTATATTGGTATAGAGTAATCCCGTTATATTTGTCAGTACCATAACTTGTGTATCCTATGCAAATAGGTGACCCTCTCATCTGTGCTGTTTGATGACCATGTGTGGGTACTATTAATCTCGTGTCTATATGCTGACCCTGAACTCATTGTTAAGTATATGGTCCTTCGATTCTTTTATCTAAATGACTTTTCATTTTATTGATCCCAATTATACCCCACCCTGGGTATAAACGTATTTGTGTTCTTACTTGAAATAAATCTTAAATCAGGGCTTGGTTTATGTGTACTCTTAAATTATTTGTAAATGACAAATATATCCCAAAAATGTATTATTAAATTCTCAAACTTCATCCTAACATTGTATATACATATTATTGAAATATCCCCTTATTAATTTCCATCATAAGAATAAACTCTTTAACATTTCCTTACATTATTAAAACATCTATTTCTATTTATGAAATTATGGTTGGACCTGCAGCTATGTTACACTTAAAAAGGCTTGATACTTAAAAAACATTGAGCTTTATGGATAATGGTATTTAAATGCAGCTGTTCCTCTCTCTGTACATAAATTTGAATCTGTTCATGCGCATCTACTGTACTCGTAACAAAATAACCGCTGTTTATTAGTATGTTGAATATTTTATGGTGTATTCACCACGCCAGTGGATGAGACCGATTGCTTATTTATGTCGTGTTCTGAAAAAGAAAACTGGGCGTAATGCTTGTACGTAAATTTTTATCCCAGATTAGCCAGTGCAGTTCGCACAGGATAATCAGGGAAGACAATTTCCGCGTTTATGGAATTTTTCGTTTAAATGATGTCTCTTCTTAGCGAAAATCCAGTTTAGGCGGAAAGTGTCGTCCCTGCTTAGCCTGTGCGGACTGCACAGTCTAATCTGGGACGACACTTTACGCACATGCATTATGACCAGTTTTCTCAGAACATGACACATTTATTTTGATTGCCGCAAGTTTTTACAAACACATCAGGATGGTTAAGTGTCAACTGCTTTAATGAACACGATTCATTAATTACAATCAATCTGATGAGTTCAGTAACCATGTTATCCGCAACTTTACGGAAATGACTTTCTCCTTTTATTTTGCAATGAAAATGCGTCATTACTTAATAAAGTAACGGCATTGTTTTTATATTTGAGTTCATGAGTATGATCTTTTTTCCGAGTGCAAAATCATTTATATTCGTGAGGTATCAATTTTTGTTGAGTTAGTGGGTTTACCGATCCACAAATATAACACAAACATATCGCAAAACGACCGACGCAAATTCATCATTTTTTCTAAAATCAGAAATCCACTAATTTTAGTGTCCACGAAAAACTGACGATAAGTAGAAAGATGCTCGTTTGTAATGTGTACGACTCTTTTGAGGTAAAAACATTACCATTATTGCGAGAGTCGATGTAAATTAGAACAAATACTTCAATTAGTTTTAACTTTTATATTTATAGAACAAAATATTTCTACGTTTAACTACATCCGATTTGCATTCAAATTGAAAACCTCGTTGATGTTTGGATGCTCGCAGAACATATATCAGGAACATATATTAAATTGAAACTTCACGCATGCCATTTGGATCACCATGTGTGGTCACCGACCAAGGCCCATAACTCTGACCTTCAATTTAGCAGAAATATGCCCCTTGCATGCTTAGACAAGTCAGGTTAACGTTTTTGTTAACATGTAGTTCGGGTACAAAGTAATCTAGTTTTTTTAATTGTTTTATCAGCACTCGTTTGTCTTCACTAAATGGATATTCCGGTGTTGAACACTTCCCAAAATTTAGCTATCAACACGGGGCCGTTCCGATTTCCCCGTAGGAACCGTAGAAATGGAATCGATATCCGCAAAATAGCTTGCCAGTGCGCGGTGATGCTTAAACCAGGCGTCGCAGACTTAATCGCGCTGACATACCGGGCCTCAATACAGGCGTCAATCGGTTTTTAAAAGGTCTTCGCGAATAACATTATTTCTCCCTTCATGAAATGAGCGAATGATGATTTATTTTTGCTACGGCTTTATGCTTTTTTCTCGTTATTGATCGCTCTTGATTTTCCAAACGTTTTATCGTGGACGCAGAAGGTCTGCGGTAAATTAAGAGAGACATGCTCTCTACAGGGCCTGCGCATGTGTGATGACAGGTTCCTGACCAATCTCTATCGCTCGCCCACCGGTTGCATTTCACGCATCACTATCGTGGGCTCGGAAAGTGGTCCCTAGTCATGTGGCTTTGTCAAATGATCAAAACCTTGGAACGCAAAACAGATTTATAATATTTATAAACTTACATTTTAAGTTTTTTTTTCTAGTGCAAATTTTTATTCACTCCGTAAGATATTACATACACACATATAATATTATGCACATACATACAACGCTTTTTATAAAGTATTATGAATTTCATAAACTTACATGTTAAGTTACTACAATTGTACGCTAACATTTTTCTTTACTAAAAGTAGTTCGGACTCGACCATGTTTATTTCGATATAAGTTTTTCAAAGTTTTTTAACAACGAATTAAAAATCTCCAAGGTCATTGGTATTCGGTCTCTCTTGGCCGCCCGGTTAGCGTAGTGGTTGGTACACGCATTTCTCACCACGACGACCCGGGTTCAATTCCCGCTCTCGGCGCATGTGAGTTTGGTTGGTGGTGACCGGACAGGTGAGTTTACTTCTGGATACTCCGTCATACCCCCACATCACAAGACCAATACAGAATTGAGCATATTTCAGTAACGACTAAATAGCTGGAAATTGCAGATATAATTCAAAATTCGTCCCAACGTTCGTGAGTCAACAATATTAAATAGGTAGGAGTGCTGGGACACACTCCGTGTCCTCACATTATGCTGCCTTGGGCTCGGAAGAACCTTATTAACTTCAACATACACACTGACACACACACACACTACTCGGTCTTGACTGTTTCTATCTTCATTTGACGCTCAAATGAAATAAACTTAGTCGGCGAAACTTAAAATTTATTATAACACATCATTAGCAAGTCGAGTTATTGATTCGCGTTTCTTATGTATATATGTAAATCAGTTTATAGGTAAACTTATACTTATTTAAATACATTAAAGCTGTGTTTTCTTTAACTTTTGGAGTCAACTTTATAAAAAAAAAAAAATGCATTGAAACGATATACATGTAGAATCTATCACAACACAACGAAATATTTTGCGTAACACAAACACATGAAATTGTAATAGTTTTCGTTCCGAAGTGGCTTATGAGCTTTATCAAATCATAAATATATTACAACTAAATGTTCGTGATATTTGTATCTCTACAAAAGTGACATAAAGTACACACAACTGCACCTTAATTGACTTATTTCTTTTTGCAACGTTATTTGCACAAATCATTTTTTGTATGTGAACTCCGTCAGGAACAGGATTTTTTTTATATTTGTATTTAGTACTACCGTAATCATATTTCATTTGTTTGCACTCCAGACTGTAATAAATGATAATTTAGCAAACTTCTGCGTTTTTTTTTTTTCGTTTCCTAAAATCGGTAAAACAATAATGAAATGATAATTTCTGAAAACCCACATGCTTGCATCATATGCAAACCAGTACCAGGTACAATGTCCCGTAATTATTACAAATATACACGGCTTGTAAACGCTGGCCCCACCTCGTTATGGTGGTGAATTAAAATTAACCCATTTATGCCTAGTGGACTCTCCCATCCTTCTTAATTGGATCAATTTATTTCCAACATTAGGGGTGTCTGGTATATTTATTTCTATATTTAGAATATTTCTTAAAGAATTTCCTTTAAGCAAACAGCGCATACCCTGATGAGACGCCGCATCACGCGGCGTCTCATCTGGGTCTACGCTGTTTGCCAAGGTCTTTTTTTTTCTAGATGCTAGGCATAAATGGTATAACCGAAAGAATGAAAATTTAACCAAAATAAATTCCAAGGTGGAGCCCAGGACATGAAATAAGCCGCGTCCTGGGAAAACAGGACTAAATGCATGTCCATGTCAGTCCGCAAGACTTATCAGAGACAACACTGTCCACAGACTGGATATCAGTTTAGAAGAGTCTGCCTTCAAACCAAAAATACCATAAATGCGGATAGTTTCTGCAGAACGAGGTTAAATTATTGAAAAGAAAAGAAAAACATTTAAACTTATTAGAGCGTTAACGCAGGTTTTTTAATATTTAATTCCCCAATTTTAAGTCGTGTGTGGTTTTACGCAGAAATAACTTTTTCTACAAATATATAAGGTAAAATAAATTAATTGTTTGTTCATATTTGCATCGCCTCTCGAAATTACGGGTCATAGGTTTTTGATTAAAAAGTGTTTACAGACGAGCATCTTTCCGCTTATCGTCGGACTCATCGTTTGCTCAAATGTGTCGCGTTCTGAGAAAACTGAGCATAATGCCTGTGCGTAAAGCGTCGTCCCAGATTAGCCTGTGCAGTCCGCACAGGCTAATCAGGGACGACACTTTGCGCCTAAAATTGGATTTTTGCTAAGAAGAGACTTCATTTAAACGAAAAATGTCATAAAAGCGGTAAGTGTCGTCCCTAATTAGCCTGTGCGCACTGCACAGGCTAATCTGGGATGACACTTTACGCACATGCATTTTGTCAAGTTTTCTCAGAACGCGACACAAATACTCTAGCATCATATATATTCGTCGGCATGAAATTTCGTGTGTGTTTTTTTCCTAAAAAAAATTGACTTGTCCGTCGACGTCTGATTTTGCCAAAAAAAGAACAAGTTGCGTGTCATTTTACGAAGTGTGTGTGATTAAGTCGTAGATCGGTAAATCCACAAAATAAACGAAAAGTATCGTCTCGCGAATAATAATGAGTTAACAGTGCAATTTGTTTTTATATATAAGAAATTTTGCGACACTTGGATATATTCATTGGGTTTCGAATTCAACATGTCATAGCGCTTTTTAGAGAGTCTATCTACATAATACACTGTTTGGTAAGCAGGGGGCTTGTCAGTAAAAAGCCCAAGCGAGACATAAAGGGGGAATATCTAATTCGGTATTTCATTTTCTTAACTAACATTATCTCTAAAACAAATTATTAAATGGTTTGTTGACGCATATGTCTCCTTTTAATTAAAGCTTGTTACACTTTTCATTTCGTTTAACACTACAAGGGTGCACTTTTTGTGGGCGCAGGGAAATCAGCAGTAGCACTGTGCACATGAAACCTCAATACGCATGCGCAATATCAACACCGGGAACTTTTCGTTATACAAGTCTCATTACAGAAGTATATGTTTGTCGACGTGAGTTCAAGTCCCTCTTGAGGCGTGTATCAAACATACTTTGGTATCTTTTTTGTCTAAAATTGTCATTGTATACAGAGGAAATTTGCATTGTTTTAATGAATGTATGTATTTAGGAGGGAATCCGGCGAGATGTCCCTTTATACCTTGAACATACCCCCACCCGCCCCGACCCGCGTAGACAATCGCCTAATCCACGTAGCAACGCATCGGTCATATAATATTGTACGAAAACCGTTTTACATTTAATACTGATAATAATGCTCAACGCGGAGACGTGGAGACGCTTAGTAGTTACAACAGTTGAGTCCTCTCTAAAATGAAGAAGAAGGACTTGAAGAATTCAATCATATTAAACACGGTATTGACATCTGGCAATTAATTTCATATAATTGAAATAAAATCAAGGTATTTGGCGAAAAAGGTAAAACAACAGTTTGCCCCTCCAAATCAAGGTGGAGCCAACGGTTACTAGCCGTATAGTCCTCGTAACGTTTACATTATTAATTTACAACGTCAAAAGTCCCTCCTTTCACCACTGATTTACATCATATTTCTTTGTAATCCTTTATCGAATTTGCCGTTTTTCCAAATGCACCTGTATTAACTCACGTACACAATGAACTCATTAACTTTTGGCTGAACAACCACATGATTTCAATTTGAAATTCGTTGTCCTATGAATGTATGTAAAAAACCTGCCTAATAGTGACTTCACCATATTATGGGTCGTGAAATCTCATGCTTCGGAAAGTTTTATGCGTAAATCAAACGTTATTAAAAGGCGTACGTTAAAATCTATTTATAGCAACGACGTATGACAAATAAGTCGCGCGCAGTGTTGACAGTATAAATATCTCGTCTGTTGTGTTTTCGTAAGATTATTTACAAGAGGCTGCTAATACAAAGTGTTTGTTCTGATTGCGTGTTTTAATAAACTGTATTAATGAAATACTATTAAGAGAAAAGAAAACGTAATTAACTTGTTAACGCAATAATGGAGTCCAATGAAGTAGATAATAATTCGATTTTAAAAATGAATGAAATGGTGAAAAACTTTGGGCATCTACATTGTGGAAGCAAATTGAAGGTACGTCCATGGTTAAACCAATCGAATTTCGCTAAATACAATAACATGTCAATAATCGAAATTCTGGGTCCGCAGTTTGAAAAATTCGCGTCAAACTGGGACTACGATTCGGACGGTGCCTATACTTCAGACATTGGTGAAATTTACGCGAGCAGCGATGAACTCCAAGATAGTGGCAGCTGCAGAAGCAGTAGCCCGTATGAAACACGCAATGATCAGGCGGCGCCGTTAGACTTCACAAAACGTACCCTAGAGAAGAAATCCGAACGTTCGCACGTCGCACGACCGTGTTATACCGATCGCGTCGTGACGAGGTCAGAAATCCTTCGCCGGAAATACGACAGTGACGGCTACACATCGTCGGATTCCGAGTCGGCACTGGATNTACTACTACTACTACTACTACAACTACTACTACTACTACTACTACTACTACTACTACTACTACTGCTACTACTACTACTACTACTACTATTACTGCCACTACTACTACTGCTTCTATCATAACTAATACTCAGAATACTACTACTACTACGACTACTTCTTCTGCTGCTGCAGCTGCTTCTACTACTACTACTTATGCTTCTACTACTAGTAATACGTCCATTAATACTTATACTAATTATAATAATAATTCTACAATACTTCTCATACTACATGTACTCAAACGTGTTTACTTCAACAACAACAACTTCCATAATTTCTACTGCTATTACAACGACAACTTCTTATTATACTACTATTTCTACTACTTATACTACAACTTTTACTACTACTACTACCAGCACAACTACAACTACAACTACAACAACAAATACTTCTACTACTACTACTATTTCGACTACTACTACTATTTATACTACTTTTTCTTTAACTTACACACACTGAGACATATATTTACGTTTAATAGATTATTACTATCATATATCCTCATATTATGATCGCGAATTTGTACTAAAACCGGAGATGTACTTTATTATTTTGCTATTTTAGATCAATCTGTCAATATGCGTAGTCGCTCCACTTGTTGTTGCATCAGATCCAGAACATGTCAGACCGCTGCTGTTTGCTTCATCATTCTGGCTGTTGTACTCGCGACAGACTTGTACTTCCGGTTGCGACATTACGCCCCTCCCCTTAATGTCATCAACGAGCAGCGGGTCACCATGCGGGGTTGCGATGGCAACATAGAGGTTAATTCTCAGGATATTGTAGTTCTTCATTACGCCAAACATGTACACGGTGACAGTTTTGCGGTGCAATGTAGCGGTCCATTGCCTTGGTACAGATTTAAGTATCAGTGGGGTCGACCCTCCCCGCTTCAAGCATGGCTTCAACATCTACATGCTTATCAACCCAGTATAGAGGAGAGCAATCGAGCGAAACATGTGACCGATTCAGTGTTTGTAATACAACGTATAGAAGCTCATAATCTGTACCACACTTTATGCGAATGGATGAATGTGTTTATTGGTTCGCAGATTCTTAAATTGAACGCTTCGAATGTTGATATTCTTTTTATTGATGATCGTCCGCACAACACTTTAGAGTCTGTTTGGAGTACTCTGTTTGGAAATGTATATAGGCATAACGCTACTGACAAAGGCTTAATGCGCCGACGGATTGTGTGGAACATGATAGGTTACATCAGTCCTGCGAACAACCATGACCTTCCACAACTTCCTTACATAGACAAATTCCAGACCTTTGTATTGGATGCCTATTGAATAAAAAAGCGGTTTAATATAGACTGCACCAATTTGCATGTTGCAGTCATATATCGAAGAGACTATATCACACACCCAGAGGGAATCATTAAAATGAAGGGTTTAGTGCAGCGTAAATTTCGTAATGAGTTGGAGATTGTATCCTCAGTTTAGGTTGCCATTCCACTATCTACCGTGACAATATTGGTGCTAGAAGAGATAAGCATTCGCGAACAACCGTCCTTGATGGCCAACACCGATATCCTGATTGGCATGCATGGTGCCGGGCTTACGCACGTATTATTTGTGCCAGACCATACAGTGTTGTTTGAATTGTTCCCTAATCACCATTCACAGACGACATATAAGCACTTCCGAACATTTGCCAAATGGAGATATTTGAAGTACGTTATGTGGCAAAATAACAACGACGCTCTTGAATTTGATGACTTGTCAACCTATGTTCCTCCTGAAGTCATCATTGACAAATGCAGAGAGATAAGACGATATTTGTGCAGTGAATTGCATAAATAAAACGAGTTTAGAAAGCCATGCTCAAGTAATTGTATTGCATTTACATAATGGATATAAAAAAAGGCAAAGACATGTATCCATGTATATTAAATGATGACTATGATAGTAGATTTATGTGCCTAACATTGTTTCTACTCAATAGAATCAACTCGTTATATACATGTTGTTATAATCACAGAGGTTGTCAGCTTACAACTTATACTAAAAGTAATACAATTAAAGCCTGCAATCTCTTATAACGTGACAAGAGCAGTAGCGATTAGCTACAATCTTTTTTTAATAATTAAAATATTGAAATATTGTGCGATATTTCTTGTATTTGATTTTATCGGCTTTTAGTAGGTCCTGTTTGGCATGCTATTTTAATAATTATATTGTCTGATGTGCTTAATTGCATAGCTATGTTCAGTCAATGAATGAGTGGTTTTAAATACAATTAACTGAATAGTTCATGCATGATTAATTGGAGCAGTGCTCCCATTGTCGGATGCGCATTCGGAATGCTGATAAGCCTGGTTATCCTACCTTGAACCAGGTAATGTTCTTGAGCATTAGCTCACCGTTTGCCCCTCTGAATACAGATATATAATTAAAAGCTCATGTGCATTCATTAAGAAGTCGGCTTACGATGAACTTGTATGTTAATGTGAGTCTATAGACCTTATATACAGCTTATTGTCTTAGGTGTGATTTTGTATTGTAAACGCATTCGAGATGCATGCACAATGTCAATAAATCATTGGACTAAATTCTAATTATGATACAATTAGTCATGCAAATGAGGATGTAGAAAGTCAACATGCAAAGCGCATTCAAACCGTTTCTAACAAGGGGTTGCCATATTGTTCAATCGAGAAATCCATGGTAAAGTAATTGAACGTGCAAACAGTGCAAGTTTAGTGTCTGACAATGCAATGTTGGTAAACAATTTCAAATCAAAACTAAGCAATGACATTTGAAATTGTAACGATGTTTATGTGTGTGTATGCAATGTTCTATCATGGGAATTGCTATTGATGACTTAGTTCAGCCAAGAACATTACTAACGAATAAGACAGTTTTGTTATTATAAACGCTGTATTAAGTTTATGTATTTAGAGACACTGTCCAGTAAACGGGGTGGTTTGTACACACACTTTTAACCTCGTTGACCAGAGTTAAATCCACTTTTAGGCGCATATGGACTTTCCTCGCGGTGCCTATTTCCATCCCACATCTTATCAAAATGAAATATCTTTCAGTAAATTGTCAATAGCTGCTGTAAATAGCAGCTGTAATTAAAATGTCATTCGAAGTGTCACGAGTTCAGTAAGTTATATAGGTATAATGCTGAAGCAAACTTCGTGCTATAATATAATGCAGCCTCAGACGAAGAAGGACTTAAAAAACTTCTAAATTCATACACCCATATATTAAGTGTTGCATGATACCGGACATAATCGATGTTACTCATGCTATGAACACGTATCTTAATAAAGTTTATTTGGTGCACGTATGGCTTCAAGACGCAAATGTTTGGCTATAGTTCAGACCATGGTGTTGGACAGAAACGTTGACACGTGCGTGTATCACTTTTATAACTGTTATGGTAAAAATATGTCTGTTTAATCATTAACTAGTTATATATTTTGCTTTATACCAATTCTCAAGAAAATAATGATTATCTTTGTTGATTTTAAATAGTGTAAAAACATAAAATAATGAAATTGACCATACTAAATTAGGTTATAAGTATAAATGATTACAATATTTTTCTTGGAGGTCCCTGTCGTACAAACACGAAACGATGAAATAATTTAAAATGTTTCAGTTATTTCCTTAATATTCGGGTACAATACCTTACACCTGGATCAGTAAGTTACATTATCAATTGCGTGTATCAGTAATAGAGTCCGGTTAGCCAAGAGGCTAGACCTTTAATCAAAACTTCGCAGGTTTCGTACACAATAAACCCTTAGCTTATCTCCACATACATATCATTCGAGCTTGAACTGTTACTGTAATGCACAAATGAACACAACAAGTTGTTATTTCAATAAATAGTGTTAACATGTGTAATGGTATACATAGAAATGCATAATGTTTTATTGTTATTTGTCTTGAAAAAGACTAGGTGAACGGTTTAATTCATTGTCTATGTGTCATTGTCATACGTGAGCAAAACCAGGACAAATACAATATCTGTCTGGAAAAATACTAGGTGAACGGTTGAACTGTTCCAGATATGTGTCATTCGCAAACGATAATAAGACCGATATGTAGCAGGGCAAATACAACAGTTCATCCACTACAATGTTTTTCAAGCCTAGATGACATGTGGTATGTGTTTGCGTTCAGTTTCACAGTCTAAACGAAGTATGCACCAGCATATACAGATTGTCAATGTTGACGTGTAACTTACTGCGGGAGTCCGCATGGATAGATTATATACAATGAAACAACTATCTTATCGCTGTACGAATGGGTACAATAAGATATGCGTTAATAACAATTATATTGAATTGCACTGAACCGTATTTCATACAATATTAAGAAAATATGCAAACCTTTGCTTATATTTAAAACACAGATATATAGTTACGTTTGTATAAAAAATATGTTATATTGCAAGAATATATACATATTATCGACATGCGAAATGATATAACATTAGAATAATGTCAATATTTAGTTTAAACGATTTGAATTCCCATTTGAATTCCCATTTGAATTCAAATTTAAACCATATAGCATACACTTCTAAACACGCATAGTTCATAAAAAATATGTTGCAGAAGTATTTGATGTTTATTTGTCATTTTATCTCCAAGGGTCCTTTGGCTGAAACAACTTGAAGCGAAACAGTAAACTGCTATTAAAAAGTGATTATAAACATGTAGTCATAACTGTAACTCAAATTAAGATATAAAAAGATATATTTAAAAAAAATTGTATCGCGGTCTTTCAGATATAATATTGCATGACAAAGGAAAGTATCACATTGCATGCCATAAGAAAATATCACTTCTAGTTTACAGGGAAATAATGATTTAAAGACTTGATCGGTAATACACAATTAATTATGTGCGAATTGTGAATGTTATATTTTGAAATAGAATACACAATGGGATCAAGTATTCTTTACATGTTACCTAAGAAATCAGGACAACAAAAATATTAGATATAGTGTAGTAATTTTAATAAAGACCATCGTACCTATTGCTCCCGATTTCATCAAGGCGTATATTTGTTTAAACGCATGCACACGAACACAACAACGTGTATCTGATCGCAATTCGTGTTCCTACGTCTTGATAACAAAGCTCATGCTTCAGTATCTTTAAGAGCAATCTTTCCAACGTCGACGTCGTCCCAATGATCCAATTCTGCATTTACCCAGATATAGAAATACACAAATAGATCAACTCTTATTAATTGTACGGGGGTTTCTGATAACGCTATTTCAACTCTTTATGAGATCACGGCAGTCGATGTTCAAGTACACATATAGTTTTGATACAATCTTGGTCGAATCTTCTATAACCATGTCTCAAAAGAATCAGACTAATTGATAATTAATTCAAATAAAAACAATGGTCGAGCAAAAACAATCTATGTATTCCACGGGGATTTACTCTACAAGCGTGAATGGCTGATTGTAAGATTACGTTTTAAAATTGTTAACAAAGTTAGACAGGAAAAATATAAATTCAAATTGACAATGTCTAGCTTTGTCGGAAATGACAAAAAGAAGTTTGACAATTATTCAACATTTCACATACACAACTAAACAATATTTAAAACGTATATTAAATACATATACGTGTTTTGTCTCGACATATTTATGAAATTGCTTCAATTAACTGTGCGATTGAATGTTTTTTTGCAATTGTATATAACAAATTCTGACTACACTTGATAATTACGGTTTGACGTCATTTNGATAAAAAGGGAACAGCCGAGGTCCTCCCAGAGCGGGGAGGTTGACTTGGGTTCCAAGAGGAACAATTTGCAATACAGTAATAGTAAATCGCAGAGTCAAACAGACATACAAGGTTCAAGGATGTGGGATCCAGGAGGAAATGATGCTTACACCAATGCAAGACGTTTACATAGCGTTAAGGTTTAGGGGCCTTCCTTCTTTTTGGGTGGGAAGGAGGATGTAGAAGAAGCAACATATTTTGATAGAATACACCACCCCATAAGACTAGTTTAAAGAGATCAGTTAAGATCAGTTCTGAGTAATTTCAGTCTGATTCAACATTCTGTCCAGAATAAAACAGGATGGGGACGAAACTTAATTGTTTTGACACAAGTTAAAAGAGATAACTTCAGATGTGAGTAATTTCAGTCTGAGTTAACACTTATTCTGTCCAGATTTAGACAGGATCCACAACAATGAAAATTCTTACTAATTCAGTCTAAGGCTGAACAGGAAATTAGAAGGACACCAACGGATATATAAATTCAAATTGACAATGTCTAGCTTGGTCGGAAATGACAAAAAGAAGTTTGACAATTATTCATCATTTCACATACACAATTAAACAATATTAATAACGTATATTAAATACATATACGTGTTTTGTCTCGACATATTTATAAAATTGCTTCAATTAACTGTGAGATTGAATGTTTTTTTGCAATTGTATATAACAAATTCTGACTTCACTTGATAATTACGGTTTGACGTCATTTCGACATACATTGCATAATCGTTTTCATTATCCTGATAATTTAGACATACTTCATTATTAGTTAATTTCAGTAATACTATTTATTTCCATTCAAACTTGCACATATTCCCTACTTAAGGAATATGTGTTACGAATTTATATTTCGGGCTTGTTTTCTGTTGTTACTTAATGTTGCGGTACGTTTTTTTCACAAGAAGATATTTAACAAATCTGTACTAGACTGATATACATGTATCTTTAGGGCAATATTACTTATGTATTACAATTCATAGACGTCAATCCACACACTGTAGACGTACACATGGCTCTGTGATACTTATTTTATAACAGAAAATGTCGTTATTTCTCCCCAGCAACATTATGCAGTATGTACCTGATAAAAAAGCGTGATCACACATGTTTTAGAGAAATTGATGGATTTGTACGGTGGTCTCAAAATCATTCGATAACAAAGTGTATTACAAATTAGGCTCGCTCTTTGAAAAGGGGATAGAGTGTCGTTCCAGATTAGCATGTGCTGTCCGCGCAGGCTAATCGGGGACAACACTTTCCGCCATAACTGGATTTGTGCTAAGAACACAATTTCTTTGAAAGAAAAAAAACAATGAAAGCAGAAAGTGTCATCCCTGATAAGCTTGTGCGGACACACGATAATCTGCGATGACACTTTACGCACATGCATTAAACCCCCTTTTCTCAGATCAAGTCTCAAATGTAGTTAATGAATGTGCGAATTGTGTCAATTTTACATGTGACAAAGACTTGGTAGCTGATTGTCTAATTGTTTGGCCAATTTTCGCTGACAATACCGCATATTTAAATGTCGCCAAATTTCCGACAATAATTTAGTAAGTGAATCAACAATTGTTTTGTATCGTCTGCCAGTACATGTGATCTCAAAGCGCTATGTGTTTGAACGCTTAGTATGATTTGGTTTTGAGCGTTGCCTATACGAATATTTATATTAATAACAAAAACTATTCTAACAAATCTTTACGGCATACTAATGAATATATAAGGACATGTATTTTGTATTGACTTTGTATGATAATATATACATATAAAGATAACCAAAAAAAAACAATTAAATGTAACAGTGGTTGTAGTATTAGTAATCCTATTAGTATGAGTGGTAGAAGTAGTAGAAGTAGGAGTAGTAGTAGTGGTAGTGGTAGAATAAGTAGAAGTGACATAAGTTATATAATTAGAAGTGGTAGCGGTAGTAGTAGTATCAATATAAGCGGTTGTTGTTGTTTTCGTTTTCAAAATTATATGATCTATTGGTGATTTAATAGTTATAAGTGATTGATGTACGTGATATATAACCTGGCTGACGCTCTCTAACGTTCGGGTATTTATTCATTATACATCTGCTCCTGTGGGTCTTTCTTTTACTGACAAACAGTTTGATTTGGAGGACAATGATTGTATTGTACGAAGTGTCCACAAAATCAAATACAATATTCTAACAGAGTGTCAATAAAGTATTCACTTCTAAAATACAATTTCTATATATGTGTTCCAGACATTTAAATAGCAATTGTAATGGTTTATCAATTTTCAGTATGTTCTATTAATAATTAAACACTGATTACATTCATTGACATACTAGTATTGGCTAAGTGGGAACAATATTTTAACAATCATTTGTAGTTGGTATCTACCTGTCTTTGTTTCATGGGTAGTCATAAATTTCGTACAACTTGCGGGGAAGTTAATCATTTGGCATAGTTTTTTCCTGCGATTTCGGCATAACGATAGTTATTAACACCATGTGAGTGATTGATAGAGAATTATGTGCATGCCCTCCTACATGATTTTCGCAGTTGAACTTAGCGTGTTTGGACCATAATCAATCCTGTGTATAAGTATGGTTGGCACAACTACAAAACTCTAAACAAGCAATATAAATATACGTACAATAAAACTGTCTTTGAAAGAAAATACTCATCAACAACACTTTAATAACTTCGCTATGAAAAATATGTTTTTTGCTTCTCATTGTGTTCTCAATTATCGTGCACGGAAACGTCATCTTGAGCGAATTCTACTAACAGATGTTTTGGTGCAAACCAACATTAAAATTAAGCATTCTGTTTACCAGAATCGTAAAAAATTATTTAAGAACACTTAACATTTATTTCAACAATCATGTGAACATTCATGGCAGGGCATTTGTTATTGTTAAAATCTCAATTAACAAAAACACTCACGAATTATGCAGTAATAAAACAAAGATGCTCCAGGAAACAGGAACTCGTAATTGTAAGATAAACTAAAATGTTTATTTTCTTGTACATATTTGTTTTAAATTTTTGTGAAATGCAATTCGTGTTTCGAAATATTCTAATATAGTTTTATTGCTTAGCAAAGTAGTTCCACAATCTAGCATTCGTACTGTATATTCATGATATAAATCGTTACAGGTAAACAGACTCCTGTTTAAGAACGATGTTCAGCGTTTTATGGAATTAAGAAACTAAAGAGTAATTCAGTACAAAGTCATCGCAATATAAATTCGCTATAATTTCCGTTTAATTTCTCATTTATATAATGTTCGTTTTTGAAATGTGTGAGTTCCGACAAGTAAATGTACTATTGTTAACGTTCGAGTCAAGCCGTTTACTTAAATGTTTCTTACACATTATCTCAATCGTATTTCTGAACAGAATACTCGCAATATTCTTGCTTTATATACCGTAGTATGATACAACCTGGACAGTTAGGCGCGATCATCTGTTTGTAAACACATTGACCGAGTACATGTTATCAATTATACCGGGGAATAACCAAGTACTTTACTGATTGTCAAAACAGTTTGTATGAATGAATCAAAGAACAAGGACTTACTAAATGCAAACTTAATGATAACATTCAAGATCAAGTTGTTTGACGACGTAACAAAACAACTAAAAATAACCATACTTAATAATAAGTTTCATCTGCACACATTACCAAATAGGACCATATTAAGTGAAAGTAATACGGTTAATGTTATCGGCCCATTTACGTAAGCTGACGTCAAGTACTATAGAGAATATTTCAGATACAATGCTCGTTTAATACCCCGAGTTCAACTTTTAGAATAAACTCAATTTACCTACAAGAAGTTTAAAAGTTGACATTGAATAGGCGCAACATGTCCACCATTGTCAAAATATATTAACGACTTTTAATCATCGGTACAATCAGAATTCTTCTCAATTTTTAATATTTTAATTTTATTCGCAACATCTTCGTTGTAAAATTCTTCTCATTCTACCATTTAAAACAAAAATAACAACTTTTTAACATATACTGTTTTCCTTAGGTTTAAATACACGCAGTTTATTTCCATGGTTGTATTAAAGACATATAACGTATCACGTATACACCATTTTTATAAATTTATTCCGTCATACGACATATCTATTTGTTCTATATCTTCGATTATAAGATCTTAACTATGTTTTCGAGCTGATGCCGAAGGAAAATAGGCAGTCACTATGATCAGACAAACGGTCACTGTGTAAAATAGCTTAACTTATGATATTACATAATTGTATTTAACATCTCTATTATCTCAATAGATTCAGAAGGCGCATCAATAAATCCAAAAAATGTCAACATAACACAACATTTAAAGAAAATGAATGCGTTCATCGCCTCGCAAAGCATCGAGTACTTTAACTTATCAATCTTAGACAATAGCCAAACTGTTTCCCTTTGAACAACGAACAAAATATAATTAACTGATACTTAAAGTGAATGAAACAGTCTAGGTTGTTACACTCTTATGTTGCTTGTGATATTCGGCAGTAACCTTTGTAGATAATGTGAATACACTTTTATCTAGATGTGGTCTTCTGGCTATCCGAAAGACGGCTTAAGTGTCCTGTGCTGTTATATTATTCCTTAAAGTGGTCGTAAAGAAATTAAAACACACTGCAATTTGCTAGAACTGATTATTATCTTAATTTGGCATTGAGTTTGGTCGGTAGATTGGTAGTTCCAGGACGTTTATTTGTATCTTACGTGATTGGCATGCGATATTCGAGTGCAGTTTATAAATGAAGCATTGTCGACTGAAGAAGTTTACCAGACAAAACGTTGCATGTATAATACTTCATTGTACAATCTCAATGGATTGTCCGTTATTTATGTGCATATAGGCGTGTATGTTAGGATTCATACAAATATTTATGTTCAGATAGAGGTAAAAGACGATTTATGAAAGGAAATGGGAAAATTATATAATAATTTGCATAATATTGACATAATCCACGGCTCTCTGTCGGCGATCACTCTCGTAGCAGACGGGTATCACCAAAGGCGTCAGTTTATGTACTTTGTGTCATGCTTATAACGTTAAAATGCTTCTAATTAAATCGATCTGATATGTTTGATACCTATAAGAACGGAGACGACTATTCGTCATAAACTTATCATAGCGTTCAAATGCTGAATATAATATGTGTGCTATGTTGTCACATTACAGTTAGTAAAGTAATACAAATTAAGCATTAAAGTAAATTACAAACGCTTTAATTGCATGTTGATATGCACGCAAAAGGAAACAAATATGAAAACATATATAACTACAGAAGATGTATTTTTGTGTAATCAATTATTAACCCATGATCTTCACTTGTGTTGATATTAATATTAATGTATTAATGTATTGATATAAAGAACCGTATTGCATGTGTTTTAAAATTTAATTTAATAACATATAAACCCATCAAACACAATGTAATACAACTTGGGTTTACGAAGAAAGTGTCATCATGCGCAAAATTATAAGTCGAAAGTAATACTATTACATACATTTTACATAAGTCGAAAACAGCCGAATATCACGCGAATTACTTCAGTCAATCGATGTCACTTCGAATTTAAAGACGCATCGAACGAAGCTATTTCTCTCAAAGGATATCGAATTGCACGCACAATTATATGTATTAGATTGTCTCATCACAAGCGAATTTATCAGTCGAAGGTGGTCACCTCACAAGAGAATTTATCAGAAGAAATCAGTCGCAGCAGTACAATAAAGAAGCAGCATCCGTGGTCTTATCCGTGGAAGGTAATCACAAGACATGTCCACAGAGCTTAAACTTGCCATAGAGCTGGAAATGTGAAAACAATTGCATTGCAGTCATTATTATCAGTAGAAGATTATCACATTGCATTTTGAAGTAAGTCGTATCGCAAATCTATAATATTTCTCCTATATTATTTCGTATCATTTCCTATCATTTAAAGTGATATACTAGTAAGTAAGTTCAAACGAAACGATAACAATACACAAAATAAATATAAATTATTTATTACAATTATACAGTGAGTAACTATCTAAAGTAATACATTATATTGCTATCGAGCAAAAATGAGATGCAATTACTGTTCAGACAATGTGTGTTCAATTATGGAACTAGTGTTATTTAGTACAACATTAATGTTTATGCATATCGCGTCATATAGAAAAGAATTAAGGGCATTGATTTGAGAACGGCTTTCAGTGATTTATTGGTTTGTTTCATTCAACACATAATTTGCCATGTCATGTTTGTAACGAGCCATGCACAACCTACCAGAATATTTTCTTGAATGCCGATATGCCTTAGTAATCGTTATACGCGGCAATTTGATGTTATAACTATAGTCTATCATTTACTATGAATATGAATAATGGCATGGCGTGGCGTAGTGGATATGATGCCCGCCTAACGATCGGGAGGTCACGGGTCCGATCCACCCAGTGGGAACGTTCTATAGATCTCCCCCAAAGACACAAAGTACTTGTTCTAGTCCCAGGAAACGGACTCGGGAGCGTTTCAAATAAGCCTTAGGCTTTCGATGCAATCGTGCTAAATAAAATAGGGTTTTACTTATTATTACACAATAACTATGTTCATGTTAACCTTGCTTTTCCAAATAAATAATACAATGCATCTGACATTTTTGTTGTTTTAATTATAAAATAATTTCTTGGAAAGGGTTTCGTTAATGCAAATGCACGGTGAATATAGACACGATATAATGCACATGATGTACGGCAGACAATACGCAAACAAATCAGATTTGAGCGTTTTTGTTAATAAAACGTTTAAGAAAAGCGGAATCATTTATATTTTGTTCAAGTAGGCAGGACATGTCTATGTGTCTGTCGTAGCAATCGATGTCTTTATATCGGTATTAAATCAAGCGTCTGACTGCAGTACGAGATATGTTCTGCTTGTAAGATGTCTAAGAACACATTTAGATAGCAGCACATTTTATTGAAAGGAAACGGTTAAGAACTCATCAGAAAAAAACAACCATTCGTTTTAAATAAAAAAGATAATGGAAACCATAAACAATGACATTTAAAACTTATCAAACACGTTTGATCGTCGAAAAACAATGGTGTAGGAATGATGAGAATTGAGATATATATATATTATTTGATAGCACAAAGCATTTGTTTTTAAACTGAAATCGTTAAAACGTTATTTGTGTCATGTACCTTGCAGCACTGGAGTTAAATATCAGCATCTAGAAATACATCTGTTTTTGTTTATAACGACTGACTTTTAAAACAGGGGGTTAATTATCCGCGTGCTTCTTAGTATATAGTACAAACACAAAATAGGTGCAATTGAATGAAACACTAATTCCGTTATGTTATGGTTCCATGTCTTCTTAACAAATAGACTTGTTTGACATTCATCAACGCTTAACCTACTTTTTGTTAGAGAGCTCGCATATATCCGCTAGACGAAAGTCTATCGTTAAAGTCCGAAAGTGCTTTTTTACGACAAGTTACCAATTGTCTTTAAAAGACATAATTATCATACAAAATATACATGTTTTAAAAACCATATTCATTGCAAACGTGAAAAGTATACTTTCCTTTAGTATGTTTTGTTTGGAGGTTCGTTTTGATGATGGTATGCACGTTTCCGCCATCGCCAGGGCATGTTTAAGTCTAATGAGTGTCAAGAATTGTCATCCGCATTTATCATTGATCGCGTCTTAAAACATCCTGAAATTTCAGACGCTTTTATTTAAATGCACTGAAATAAGCCAGACAGCACGAATTATTTATTGCAACTACTCACGACAAGGAAACGCATTAGTATAATAGTCTTACGATAATAGCCGATTATAGCCGAATGTACTGATTAGATGTCAATCACAATAATAACATCTACACAGGCTGAGAACGTATTCAACTATCGAATAAATGACCACAGTTTTAGTTACTATGATATATTATGTATGTTTGGATTAGGCTTGAATATAATATAAACCGTAGTGTATTGTTATAATTCAAATATTTTCTTTTACCTGTCCACGCAGGTTATAACAAACGACACAAACAACGTGTTATTCTTTCGGGAATAAATATATACATATATCAATAAGTGCTACTCGAAATTATTATACAACACCAATAATAATGACTACGCCATCAACACAGCCCCAATAGTAGCACCGCCACGAACAATATTATATAATACCAATACTACTATAATAACAGATTAACATTGTTAATTCTTGGTCATATAAGTTTGTATTCTAGTAACGGTTGCCCCATAAAAAATGAATCGCTAAATAGGATTCAAATTCTGAGCCACGGTTTAACTCACTTGGTTGCTAAACGAAACATTAACTAAAGACGTAATTTAAATTAATAGTGATTCTTGTTTCATTTTATGTGTATCTCCGGTCTTAAGTTTGAAACCATTAACTACTCATCAACTTGATACTTGTTCCTACGGAGAACGTATAATCTGCCAGTGTAATCGATTTGGCACATTTAGTTTGGAAAATTACATATTTACATTTCGAACAAAATATCTGTTTGAAGTGTTGTCAATGATAATAGTTAGGGTAATTACGATCCTAATTGCGTAGGTAGCGTCTCATTAAATACATCAACTCGGAGTATAAACTTCACAATCCGTACTGTCGATACTGTATTAATCGTATGGCATATTTGAATATGTGAGCCGATGAATTACAGCGAATTTTATTCCGTACGATTCAATACACAAGTGACTGAGACTGTCAACAAAACAAAGACAGAACACAATTTTAATACTGTGTAAAGTGTGGTAATTTATTTCCGGGGAACACGTATTACAGATGACTTGTCAGCGAACATATATATTGGTGGCGAATCTTCATTTCAGCTTAGTTGAAACAACTTACACATAAATCTGTTTACTAGTATATTGAGTCAAGAAGACTACTCGGATATGTTCTGACAGCATGTGTAGCGTTATAATGGCAAATACACAAACCTGTTTCTATTTTTATTTTATATAATTTAAAAAATATGATCGTTGTAATTTAAGAGTAGTTGAGTAATAATAAACATTGATGTTCATCCCCTCATCAATGAATAATACAAATTGACGTTAAATGTGTGCATGAATATGTCGGAAAACTGTTTCATGTCTCGAATAAAATTCGTTTCTAACCGTTTTTCTTTGTAGTATACAATACCATTCGCACTTGCTTTTATAGGTACTTGTCGGGGATTGTAATCATATTTCGAATATGCCATTAAATTAGGACTATATTATCGTCAAATAAAATCAAAGAATAGCAACTGCCATTTTATATTCACATATCGTTACACTTACTATGTATGATTGTATAAACGTAAACACATTACTTAAACACATTTTGCGTTTACGAACTTGTACCGTTTCTGTTATAATAAATCACTTTACCTTAACTGAGAACATAAACATCATATTAATTACCATTAACTTATTGTTTTTTGAAGTGTTCATAGTGTTAATGCAACGTTACTATTAAGACATACGTATTTATTGTATCTTTGATGTGAGCATTTCAGTTAAAGTAAGTTTTATTCTGGTGGGGAAAACACGCCAAGGTTCTTTACATGTATAAATGTATTAATTATGACTTCACTTTCAATAAACAAAACACTAATGGATAGACACGCGAAAATGTATTCATGATATCGTTTTCATGAGTGCATTTATCATAAATGCTACAATTCATGCATTTCTGGAAATTTATCGTTAGACTTATTGCCTCGGTCACACTGTCACGAATCAGAGCTACGAACGAGCTACGAATTCTATTCGGCACAGTTCGCGGCTATCCTTACTGGACGGTGGCTCTCCGTACTTGATCCGTGATCAGTCGTAGTAGTTTTTGGATGTCCTTAACGACTCTTGACAAATTTTGAACATGTTCAAAACATTGCTACGAATTTATCGACCGTAGCGTATCCGTAGCAGTCCGTACTAAACCGTACTGATCCGTACTAGTTCGTAACGACACCGTAGTCGTCTGTACCTTTTCGTAGGCCCACAGATTTTCAAGGACGTCTACGGATTGATACGAAGAACTACGGAGCGGTACGGTTACGCTACGTATTAGCTACGATTATTCCACGGATATACCTATTCTCTTGCACGACGGCTACATTACATTCATGTGTATGTGAGAGCAACGAACGTCAATTCTACATGGAGATTGGGAAATACTTCGGAAAGCCACGGTTCTAGTACGTTTTACTACGGATAGGCAGGAAATTGCACGATCTTGTTCGATGTACTACATTTCAGCACGAAACAGTACGGACATGTACGGTCCACTACAATAAAATGCTACTGAAATACATCATTGACATTATAAAGCAACCGTACTTGCATTTGTTGAGTTCACAATCATGAACCGCCAGCAAATTGCGCTTGCGATAAATTTGTTACACTTTGATATTGATATGGCACAAAATGCAGAGGCCGTAGTCAAGCTGTTTGACGAAATGCACAGAGGTAATAATGAATCATTATCGTATAACTAGTAAAGCTTTTCGCTAAAGGTTACGTATTTTGAAAATATTAGAATTTGAACTTACTAGTAATACATTTTTTTTATTTGCAGGTAAGTGTCTGCCTCATATGCATTTTGAATCTTGTTCTTACTGTTACGTGATTTAATAATTGTTAAATTAATAGCCGACATAATAAAATACAAAATTTATTATACTTTCCTAAGCATAATCTATATTTGTACATCAATTATTACATACTTTATCAGGTCAGAGAAGAAAAAGGAGGTGGTGGGCAAGAGACTGGCTTTTAAGACGACCCGCTCTCTGCCTATACGATACTTTGATGGCCGAACTGATGGCTGAAGATCCGGCGGCTTTTAGAAACTTCACCAGAATCGGGCCTGATATGTTCCATGAGCTATTACAGGTCGTTGGTCCCAGGATAACGAAGAATCACACCTGGTTCAGACAGTCCATCAATCCAGATTTGAAGTTGGCAATTACCTTGAGGTTCTTGGCCACAGGGGACAGTAACCGTACATTGATGTATGGGTTTTGTGTTGCACACAATACGATATGTAGTATTGTACGGGACGTTTGTGAGGCCATTGTTTCAGCATATGCTGGGGATGCTATCCAGACTCCTACTGAGCCTGAGGAGTGGAAGGCCATAGCCGATCAGTTCGCGGCTGAATGGCAATTTCCACACGCCATTGGAGCTCTAGATGGAAAGCGTTTAGCCATACGATGTCCCAAGAACGGTGGCTCATTATATTATAACTATAAAGGCTACCATTCTGTTGTGTTGATGGCCCTGTTGGACGCCGATTACCAATTCATATGGGTAAATATTGGATCGCAAGGAGGATGTTCCGACGCACAAATCTGGAATCAAAGCGATCTCAAGTTGGCAATCGAAAGGGGGTTGATTGGCATGCCAGAAGCAACACCTCTTCCAGATGACGACAGACCAATAGGATTCTATATCATCGCAGATGATGAATTTGCCATGAGAACAGAGCTCATGAAGCCATTCTCACGACGAGGCCTTGAGAAGGACGAGCCCGTCTTGAGCCAGGAGAGTTGTGGAGAATGCTTTTGGTATTCTCGCTCAGCGATTCCGATGCTTAATGTATATTCTGCCACAAAGACCAGACACGGTTGAATCGATAGTTCTCGCATGCGTTTGCCTTCACAATATAATGAGGGTAAGATATCCTGGTGATCAGAACATTCCATTTGACCAAGAAAACGATGCCCAAGAAGTCACTACAGGGGCATGGAGAGATGGGTTTCACATGGATAATTTGCAGGTTCCAAGAGGTGGAAATTTTGTCACTATCCGTGCAAAACAAGAGAATTCGTTCCTACCTGTCCGTACCAGGCCGTCGCAATTCCCACTGCCACGAAGCGAACCGTTCTAGTTCGTACTTACCCGAACTAGACCGTAGCGGATCCTTAGTTAGATCGTACTGATTCGCGTAGCATCGTACTTAAACGAACGAGACCGTAGCGGATTCGTAGTTTGATCGTACCGATTCGTGGCGCTCCGTACTAAATCGCGTCTATCAGTAACAATCCGTACCTTTCTTTGTTCGTTTTCCAACATTTCGATGGTAGATTCGTCGAAATACGTACTCACATCGTTGTGCTCCGTACTGAAATCGTAGCGGCCTACGAATTTTGACAATTTCGTAGTCATTGGTAGCCGATTGAATCGTACCTCATTCATAGCTCTGATTCGTGACAGTGTGACCGAGGCATAAGAGCAATGATACATTATAAGAAGATGTTCTTGTTCCTATTTACGCATTCATAAGAACAATATTCCTGTGTTACATTTTATTTAAAACATCCCATTAACACATTTATAAGTTATATATCGACCACAAAGTAACACATCAAACAAATAAATTGCTATAGAAAATGAGTTTCACATTATTGTGTTGCACATTTCCCGCACGATACATTGTGCAAATTGGGACTTACGTGATCTTTATGGTTTATACTACCTTTGTTTACGTTTGTCACACTGGCTGAACACATCTATGTGTTGTGAATATATTGTATACCAAAACGATAATAATTATAAGAAGTTATTCATGTAAACTATCCATGTTAAAATTTAAACAATGTCACTATTTTTATTATCATGATCCTTACACTTTCCAGCACTATATTGATTAAGATGTATGACTACACCCGTATATGTCAACTAAGTGACTCGTAAGCCATTAATATGGCTGGGTAGTACACTACTTTGCGTACATATTGATCGTATAACATTTGTAAATACCAATGGGTGTCTGCGTACTAGCCGTCACTTTAATAAAATATACAACTACTACGATAACATTTGCGTTTTATGTTCCACACAATTGTCCGGTTAAAAGCTATATCAGAGCAAGTGCAACGAACAGCGACCCGCTCGTGAGGTAAATGTGTTATAAATTATAGTAGCTATTACAATATTGTATTGGTCAGGATACAGCGGACACTATACTTTTTATTTGCCCGCTTAAACACTTTTTGTACAATTAATATAAATGCCGCCCTTTGGTCGCAAAGAAGAAGCATATTTATGTAAGATATAATTTATTTGTATAAAATCAATGTAAACCACAAGGACAGCCAATGCTATTGTCATCCACATGTTGACAACATAAGTATGTATCCGATGTAATAAGCAAAAAACTTCACTTATACATGGCTATTAGAAATGCATGCTCCAACAATATTGGAGAATAAAAGCAGTGATATTGTATTATTAATTTCCTGCACTTTAACTTAATTAAATAACTATTAAATGAGTAAACTTATAACTTCAAACGAAATAAAAATGTTGTTTCATAGAATACATTCAACTGTATGTTCTGATATCACACTTATTATACAAGAGCGCTAAACAAATAAAAAAAATGCACATGTGTACGTCTTAAAGGTGCGTATTTGCGTTGCGTATATCATTACTGAACCTGTATGTAATGTAGTTAAATTATGACATCAACGGCATCATTATGATATAATGTGTCGAGGGTACAACACTTGTATTAATCAACACGTGATTGTTATAGTAATATAGTATCATTAACAAGCGTGTGATGAAAGCGCTTGTTGACTTGAAGTTGCAAACTATGTCCCTCCATGTGAACTTCATCCATGTAATCATTATTGAAATCATATCAACGAATTGCATTCTTACACACAATCTATAAATGCCAATATATATTACATACGTACGAAATTACGTAATCAATGTTTACAAAGAACAAGCAACGATCATCCTAGAGAAGCTCTACGGCAAAGACAACATCAAATAATTCTTGGAGACTGTTGCATTCAGTGAAATCTTTACACACATATACAAATGCTAATACAATAGATTATATATTTTTGTTTTAAAATAAAAAAACAATGTTATGCACAGCATGTTTATTTTAGATCGTTATACTTGCCATATAGTTTAAACATCGGTATATTCCGTATGTATTGGTTTATTCCGTTAAATTCATCAATGTCCGTTGCTACCTTTGCATACGTTCTTTGCACATGTTCCGATGAATCTAACCCACCTGTCATGTTTACTCAGTAGATGAATGATTTGACAGGATGAAGATACATCAGTACAAGTAGAACAGGTGGTTTAACGTCAATAATCCTTTATCCGATTAATTCCTTGGAATATATTGTATATATTCTTTATATCAATTCGGAATATGAATTTCAAAACTATTGTAAAGACCAGTTTGATTTAAACTATTTAAATAGAATATTTCTATTTCAGATGGTCACGACTAACTAACGCAATGGTGAAGAACATATGAACAGCTTAATTTCATTACTGATTTTAACAAAATGTACTGCTTAACCAATAAACAGCTCGTGTATTTTTCTACCAAAATACTTGATAATATTTAACACGATTACCTCGATGCTCTTTCGAGCAACGTGATTGTTTTTGGAACAACGAGCTTGTTTGGGAAATTCTGTGAATGTAACAAAAACCCACTGTTTCTTTTACGGCACGCATACACATGTGAAGATTTTCTCACACAGAAGCAATAAATCATATGCGCAGAGGAAAAATGTTGACATTTATTGGAATAATGGTTATAAATTATGACAAATAATTACCATTTAATATTTCCTTTCGACTCTTCATTCTATTTTAAATAAAAACTAATCCATCTACAATATTAAGATAAATTAATTGATTTTAATATCTTATGCAGAAAACACGCGTATTAAAAGGATGGGGAACCGTTCTCGCTGGTAAATAATTACCGAATACGGATTCTTCAAATTCTGATATTATGCGTTCTCCGATGATGACGCATTTGGAAATGTGTATTTGAAATGTACATTGCATATTTGAAGTTTGACGAACATATGATATCGAAACGTGTGGTACCACGTATAATAAAAACGTATTTTGTGTGTTTTATTCTTGAAACAAATACTATGAACTGACCTAAACATTCTTCAAAGCAAAGTGTTGTTTAATCGAGTTGTAATATAGATTTTTATAACCTGCATTCACATGGACTTAAATAGAAATTAAAGGTGCCATTCCAAATTAAATATAATAAAAATTCGAATAGGTGTAGAATAGCACACGCAATTTGTTTTCATAAAATCAAATGACTAACCAAAGTAAAGAAGGCAATACAATATTACCTGATAGTTTGGCCTATTGTTTTATTTCAGGTATTGATGAACCTCAAACGGCCGTGTTCAAATTGAGGGAGTACATTATTTAGCCACTTTAAATTCACATTTAAACTACTTCTAATGTACGGGAACATTCGATGTAATAAATTAACATTGAAACACTACTGGCTTTAATGCGAAAAGTGTCACAAGGCATTGTTATGCACACACATGCATTTAACATGCGCCTTCCAAGCAATTAAAACTCCAAATGCTTTGCATATCTGTCGCTGACCCATATTTGATCATATTATATACAGTGTTAGTGTATATGCATGTGTTCATATGTATGAACTACAATAATAGCGGTTGTTGACACCAATATTCTCCCTGTTTTTATTTTTCTTTATATAAAGAATGCAGTGTACTTTTATTTCACCGAACCCTTTGTCTGTATCTTTTAAGCGAAACCAGTTGGCCACACCTTTGGCAGGGCTTTGCAAATATAAGAATAATAAAACTACAAAAAATATTAACTATTATTTATATATCGCTAATACGACTGTTCCATATCAAAAACATGCATTTCCGCAGTGTTACTCTTGATCACAAGCGCATGAAGTTCACTTACAAAAAAAAAAGTGAGCGATAATAAACGTTATACCCGCATAAAGTGTTATCTCACATCAATCTTTTTACCATATGATTGAACAGGTGGTTATGTTACAAAATCTTGTTTTCTACCTAAAACTCAAAGCATGTGTTTTATTTATTGTAAATATTAATGTCTAGCAAATGTTCTCTTTGTATTTACTTGGCGAATGATTTAAGCATAAGTATTAAATATATATAAGAACGGGAACATACCAGATAGGCAGAGATGCGGACCTATTTGAGGGAGAAGAAGAAACTATTCTTGTCATGTATATGATACGTATATCCTTAGAATTATTAATTGCAAAGTGTAAGAAATAGACGCTGAACACAATGCAGCCCAACAAGTCAAGCATGCACTTGCCATATTGTTTTACGTGAGCCTATTTATATTAGCGATTTCGATTATGAGTAACTTCTACCACATTGAAACCAAAATATTACAAGGTGGGTTAAATTAATGACGTTCAAATGCGAAATACGTTATTGGAACATAATGTATGATAATTAACTTAACGCATTAGTCCTGATCATACATGCACTATTGTATAAGTGTTTTCGGAGAACTGTTAATTTTCTCCACATGTGATTGTCCTGCAAGGCCCAATCCTTTCACTCAGTATAGAATATAGCCTTCTGAAACTTGGTTTGATGTTATGACTTCGAATATTATTTTTTTTAGTTAAGGACTGTTTTGAAAAAAATTGCATTTTGTCTCTATCATCTAAATGGTATTCTTTTTGTTGAAATTAAAGAAAGGGAAATACCAATAGTATATTGTTCTGTGCGTTTTGTTTACATTTAATTAAATTTTAAAACGCAATGTGATCTATTGCTTTTATGTCCGAAGAATTCAAAAATAGGTCCTGCTTGAACTTGTTTGCCAAAAGTATGGTTATCATTTAAGCATAAAGAATGAGTTTAACGGTTTGTCCCAGAGTTCACATGCAAACGTTATGCAAGAAGTATTATAATACAAAGAATAGCTTTGAAGAAACATGCATTTATATATATATTATTATAGTTGTATTTTTTGGCCATTTCTCGTCAAAAACAATAAAATAGCGTATTTAAATGCTGTGAGAGTGAATGCATAGAAATGCCAATACAAGGTTCAGATATATACCCATTCATAAAAGGGGTCAATAGTCCTAAAATTATGCATACAATAAAAAAAATGGGAAACATAGGTTATTTTTCGAGGGATAAAGCAACAATAATAGTTTACTTCAAACAAACACAAAAACATCTGTATTTAAATATATTCTTTGAAAATAAAAACAAACAGTAATAGCTTAAATTTCAAACTTGATCACAATGTAAAAGTCACATAATTTTGTCCTGAAATCACACCTAAATGACAAATCATTCCTTTTTCAATTGACACGCAAACACAAGTTAACTACGGAGATTTATTTGATGATGGTAAAGCGCAAATTTGTAAATATTCATAATTCTATGAAATTTGAAACATATCTCAAGCAACGGTATAACTTGTATTGGGTTCAAACCACCATGTGTCAAGTCGTTGAGAATTAGATGTATGTTTTATAAAACTTTTTTTGCTATGTTTTCCATAGTATATTGAAAGAGCGTCATGATTAATTATTCATGTTGTAATACATGTAATGCGAACGTAAAAGCACTTACTTTAACATATGCTTTTTAAAATAAACATTTTTCCTGAGTAATATACATTCATTCATTAGTAGGTTTATAACAGGAGATGTGTTTGTCAGAAACACAATGCCCCCTTCTGCGCCGCTTTGAATCCATATTTTCGACCTTTAACCTTGACGGATGACGTTGAACTTGACCTTTTACCACTCAAAATGTGCAGCTCCATGAGATACACATGCATGTCAAATATCAAGTATATATCTTCAATATTGCAAAAGTTATGACCAATGTTAAAGTTTTCGGACGGACGAACAGACTGACTGACGGACAGACAGACTGACGGACAGTTCAAAAAAATATATGCCACCCTTCGGGAGCATACAAAAGATTACCTTTCTGCTTATAACATACACGTTAAAATATGTTCAATTCAGTAGAAGATAGTGTTAACGTGTTGATAAGTTGACATATATGTGGTCAGGTTATTAACATCAGCAATACCTCAAGCAAACGTTATTACCATACAACAGCTTATGTACCAAATTGCCGTAGCAAGGTCCATCTGCGTATGGAACAAGGTTTTATGAATAATACATGCATCACTACAGTACAGTATTTATTGAAACAGTTGTTACGACCATAATTAGCGAGAGTGGAGTGAGTGGTGAAGCATGATAGGAAACGTATCTAATGAAACGTCGTTAATGAGATTCTCTGTCATAAATCGTGGACCCAATAAACACTTCGAGGGAAAGAGAAATTATGACATTACAAACCAAAATGCCCTATAACTGTGTCTCGATTTATAAATCCAGTGAGTAATGACAACATAATTATTAAATGAATGCATATTTTATTCAATATGTAATGTATTGTATTGTGAATCACAATAACATTAGGCTTACAGTGTCGTACCTTTGTCTTGAAGTGTTTGGCATTTGATTCATTGCCATTAATAAAAAAATAGTGTAATAAGGATTTTTTCTCATGCTGGTGAAGCTGAAATTGCATGTGCATTTGAATAAGCAAGTGGTACAAAATATAATCATGAACTTGTGACCTTTAAATTATAATCTAATTATGCCAATAAAAAGAGCGTACATGTATAACATATTGATTTCGTATTTTGTGCAATTCGTTGTATAATTAGTTTATATATAATTCGAGAATGGCTAACCCCGTTTTTTAATACCCAGTTAACAATATGATAATGTTAATTATACTGCTAAAAGTGCATATTATGTTTGTATAATTTGGAACAAAAAACAACTTTAATTGTTCAAACATTCATCGATGTAAGTACACATGGATTGTTTGGGCATAGTTCATGAAAAGTAATGTCTGGAGAGTCATAACTAAGTCTGCTGGACATAATTGTAACATTTCTTACAATGATGCAATGTCTGTGTTGAAACGCATTGCATTTAGTCAATATCAAGTGTATACATAGTAATTATGTTTACTTCCTTGTAGGGCTGTCACGATTCACCGGTATATCGGTATATCGCGGTGCATGTCGTGAAAAAAATCGCACCGCGGTTCGGCGTTGCCGCACCGGTTTTTTAAAATATTATTATACATGTATTAGCACAGATAAAAATACATAACATAATTATTTTGATATAGATATCGTTTTGAAAACTGTAGAAGCGATTCAAAAGGGCTAAATAAATAATCCGTTAATATCCAGGTCAAGCAAGCGCTTCCACTTGTAGATGTTTAACTTTCACGTTTAAAATACGGCGATGTATGGGTCCGTACCTTTTTGGAATTTGGGACCGATTTCCTTTGCAAATAAGTTCATAATTATCAAAAAGATGTTTATTCTATTTTTTATTTTCTTTCTTTAGTATATCGATCGTTCAAAGCATGGCACTTCCGAATCATGTTATCTTAAGATTCTGAATAAGTCGAGGAAAAGTCAGAACGATACAGATTTTCAATACTGGGCCCCCTGACTCCGCATTTTAAACATGCCCTTGAAGCGTTCGATTTACACAGATCGTAGTCACAGCTATTGTAAACAACATGGCGGACATTTTAGAAAAAGACGCGAATAACAATAACAATAACAATGACTACTTCTATCAAGTTTCTTTTACAGTTTCTAGTCATACTATGATACCAGTGTGTTCTGATTAATGAGTTTAATAAAGTTTGTAAAACTTGTTATTCTGCTGTTTTCTTCACAGATACATAATCTGTAAAATATCGCGGTACGTACCGCGATACAGTGTTGCCGTACCACGATATACCGCGGTACGCTCACGGCGTATCGTGACAGCCCTAGTTAGAACCACTAGCTTTTTGAATT
>VMBQ01002457.1:70566-107959 GCA_007657795.1 Dreissena rostriformis | reverse complement strand
ACTTGTAGGGACACAACACCCTGCTCGACTACATATCGCGATCATACCTACAGCATAGCATCGGGTATGAAGTAGCTGCTTAAGTATCGTTTAACTAACTGTTATCAAATAAGGGCTTTATAGATATCCTGTGATTCGCCCAAAAAAAAAACAAAAAAATAAAAATAATGGCGGGAACCAAACAAAGGGAATAAACTTTTCTATAAAACTAGTTTATATTTACGATTTTGTGTATCTAAGATACACTATGTGAGTAGATTTCTCATTCACAGTGTCTAAATTAGATAGAATAGGCTTGGGTACTTGTTGTTTATAAAAAATATTGCCGTAAAAGAATAAATCTGTGCAAAATTCTGAATTGAAAAAGAGTAAAAAGGCGAAATAAGGGGTATGCGTTTCAAAGTTCCATAACTCTGTAAAGCCCCAACATAATTTTTAAACTTTTGTCAGGTGATGCCCCCTACCTAGACAATTAAGAAAAACATAACACTATAAATTCACCCTAGGGGGGGGAGCAGGGTCATATAGTAGCTCAAGGTCTATGATTAAATAATCAGACGCTTATGTTTTTACATGATCATCTTGCCTGAAGAATGTCGATAATTGAAGGTTCGACATTGCTTTCGACACCAATTCTGGAATATAGGCACACACGGCATGAACTTGTACGGTCTAAGAAACACCAGAGTATAGGAATTCTCGGGCGGTTTAGACTGCATGGCCAAAAGAAAATATCCTAGAAAGCGTTCCATAACAAAACATTTGCAGAAACCATGGTCTTGATTACAGTATCAGTCGTATACGTACATTGACGAACGCGTTCATCATGCAACAGCAAATAAGTGGTTGATACAAAAGTGCATTGCAAAGCTTCATCAAATAATGCGTCTGTCATTATCAGACTTTTAAATATATTCATATGCATATTCAACATAGTAAAACACGTTGCTTTATAACACTTGCGATCGATGTTAGTATTTGTTGACGCATAACTGGAGTTAAATCAATTTCGAGAGAGCGAATGCTGAACCGGTCTCACATATACCAATCCTGTAGGTAATTTATTTGCCATAATTCAAGTACATGTAAATCACATGCGTGAATAAAAAAAATATTTAGAATTCTGTTTAATAAATATGTCGGTGGAATCTCTAAAAACGTTTCATTATTCGTGATTTATATAATGGCCTGTTTATCAAATAACTTCATAACCCGCTTGTAAAACACATATTTATGTTTGTAGAAATTGCCTTACTAGTCATTACGAGCGGTAAATCAGACTCTCGTCGTGGTTTATGCTCACAGGCAAAGGAGTGCGTTCCCTCACTAAACAAACAAGGAGCCTTGCTGAAGGCTGGGCGTAAAACATGTTGCAACGTCTTAGCTCTTATAATCATGTCTTAAATAAATAGATATGATTATGTTTTCCAACAGCAACACTGTGTACAAATGGCGGTCAAAGACAATCTAAAATCTAAAATCATCGTATCTCTTTGTTTGGCGTAGTTGTCCAACATCACTGTTTCACTAAGTTAAATAACAGCATTCAGTGAAAATATTGAAAGCCTGAATAGGTTTGCATATTTGTAAAATCTATTTAATGCAATTCTAAGTATGAATTAAGACAAAAACAAATGTTGAAAACTTATAAAATGTTAATAGTTATATATACGCGGTTTTAATGAAGCTATCCACATATATTTAACAGTTACGTACGCACTGGAACTAAACGAAATAATTAACAAGTTTACTTATAACGAATATGAAAGTAGAATTATTTCATATCACGGTATCACAAAAGTTTGTATTTAGTTTAGTCACTTTAACGGCTCACTCTATAAGAAATTTTATAGTTTTACAAGTCAGTCCAAGAGCAAAATGACGAATGAGCTCTCGTCTCGTCCGACTACGTTGCTTTTAATGGTACTTCATGCACATTTCGTTCATACCAATTGCCCTACTAGTCTACTAAAACTGATTATCTAACGCCCGTAAAGTGTTTTACTGATTTATATCAACGAAACTGAAAGTTTACCGACCATAAAAAAAAACATATTTGAACATAAATTTTGCGTCTTTAAGTGATAGTTATTTTTCTATATAACCAAGAATTTTGATACATCGCTATGTGTTTTTTTTTTTCAATTGGCTTAACACAATAATATGCTTGTAACCCACGAAACTAGTAAGAAGCTTACCGCTTTTTAAAGATGTATCGTTATTTGTGTATGTGTAAACTAGTTTTAAAGTTTTTAGATTATTTTAAACAAATTGTTGGCAATTTTTTTTTGTATAATAACTGTCAAAGTTTCGCTGACCTATCAACAGCTTTGCAACAATCCTGCGAAAATAAAATATTATAAAGTTCGTTAGTTCTCATACATAGTAAAACGGAATCTCCATAAACAATATCAGGATATTCTAGTTTACAACCTCATTTGTGCTAGTCCTGACACGTTGCATACACAGTACAGTACATTGCTATGACATCAACCATTCCATCCAGTCTACTGTTACTTAGACTCATCCACTAGTTTATACCTAAACGCTTGCCCAGAATCTATATGTGGCTGTCCGGTTAGCGCAGTGATGAATACAAAAACTGATCAATAAGGCGACCCGAGTTCAATTCTTCTTTTTCCGGGAAGCATGCGTGTCTGGTTGGTGGTCACCATAACGGACAGGTCGGGTTTTTCTTCGGGTACCCCGGCCCCCCCCCCCTAAACACACATACACACACACACACACATACACACAAACAATACAAGACTACACCAACATTGAAACAGAAATCAGTAACAACTAAAAAGCTTGATATTGCATACAAAATTCAAAATGCTTGGACACTTACATCGTCATGACTGGGACTTCCCAGCGTTCGGAAAAAAGTCTGTCAAATTGTGTACATAGTTCGGCCGCCAACGACATCATTCTGCGTCATTTATTGTGTTTCTCAGTGTAGTTTCGATTAACACATTTCCAGCTCGTCACGGTGGATAAACATATTGTATTTAAATTCTCCGGCGTTCTCGGGAGAATTGTGTTTAATACAAATGGTCACAGCCTTGACATTTTAATACCAAACCTTTTAGAATATTTATTGTGAAAACATAAGATGCTGTTCTAATGGCGCGTACCACATACAGAATATTCAAAGTGCGAGAAATCATATTAACGATAAAGTTGGGCTTCTTGTATTTCATGTAAGAGCACACCATCTTAGTATTTAATGTAATGCCGGTTGTCTGTTTCAAAGAATCACATGTTTAAATTCGCATTTGATACGGTATATAGATAATAATTCATTTTTTTCTTTTATGCTTTTGCTGCTGAATTTCTCTCTTCAACAAGGTTATTCTATTTGTTTGTTCGCAACAAGCTATTGGTTTCGTACTGGGGAGCATGACGATGATTTAGTAAATGCTGATAAAATAACACAATTCGTTTTTATTAGCATTGTTATTGGATTAAAGATAAGAATCGTTGATGCATATGTATAACAAAACAATCCGTCAAATATTTGGTAAAATGCGAACATGCATATTAACTACAACCATATTTACAATCCACTCAATGTAAGTACTAACATTTGCAAACGTATGCAGTAGTTGCGTGTTGAAATTCCGTAAAATTAGCCAGCAGCAAACGAAGTGAAAAACCTACTGTTAAGTGCATACGCACCTTGTCGGATTGGTAGTGGCCAATGGGGTGTGCACTTTACTTTAAATTAGTGTAATGACGTGCTGTGAATTCGTTGTTTTTAAAAGTGTTTTAAATTAATACTAATTATGCCGTGTTCGTTATAAAATATAATGCAATATGCATCCACTGTGAAAAAAATAATCACTGCAATACATCAATTAGATGCCATAATATGCTGTGGAGCTCATTTCGAACCAAACATTTAAATGCTCCTGTCGGAGCCGACATCGAATCATACATATATCAACTAGTTATATATTACGTCTTTACAAAACAGAAGTATATGATGATCTATCAACTTTACAGAGGTAATATAAGGCTTGACGCGAAGGTTGTGGCGTTTCACGCTAAATTTATGTAAAGTTTGACTTTTAAACGGCGCATATAGAGTGTTTCGCATGTATGACAATATTGACGTCTTTCAAGGAAATAGTGGTTACTATATATACTATGAATTATCCATGGGATTGAGGACATATTAACATATAAAAAATATACATCAGACTACTTGTGTCTCTGATACTGAATAAAATACTACCTTTTCTACTTTAGTCTTCTTAGAAAATCTTCGTTAGAATATTTTCCTGCAATAATAAAAGTTATTCATCATTTCATTTTAATTGCATTTACACCGTTTTCATATAATCTCGAACTGTTTAATTTTTATTATTCTGAACCTTTTAAGAATAAAAGTGAGCAGTCGACCAAAAAAAATAAAAAAAAAACTGTCTAAACCGAATATTTTTTATTTTTGAAAATTTAATTCTCAGCCAATTTAACATCATGTATTCTTGCATTACCCTTTAAGTGTTTTATATATCTCATTACACTGTTGTAGAAGCTTTTTATAATAATAGTAAACCTAGTTTGACAATACTCTACTGTAGTCAGTACTGCAGAATACTAAATGAATATACCAAGCCTACATTAGCGCTAAGGAAAAAAAAATAGTAGCCAATTTCATAACTGATTTGGGCTAACATCCGACGACGCGCATCAATTGGAGATATTTCATCTTATATTTCTTGTTTTGAGTTGGATTATATTACCATTTACTGAATAATCCATGCACATTGCGAATTCTACTCATTAAATTATCTTAATTGTTAATTAAATCAACAATTATTTAGGAAATAAACACAACAAAAAATTCACAACTCACTTAAAGCATTGAAGTGTGCATGAAAGAGCTCAAATATTTACATACACACCAACTCTACCCACGTGTTTTTTTTTTGGTGGGGGGGGGGTATATTTTGGTAATTTACATTTAATATTTAATATATTTGTTTTCTTCTAAACAACACTTTATAATTACCTTGCAATCATATTTCCAGTTGAAACAACAATCAAACCAGTTAAATGAACAACGTTGACAATCACACCAGTGTTACTAAATGACATCAATTAAAAATATGGCTTCAAAAACTGCAAGCTGTTATTGTACACATGTCCTTGCTGTCGGTGTAGATCAAAGGTCTTTGATGTGAGTGCCGCCTTTCGGCCGATTTCTAGATGTAACCTTGTAACACATCAGCATGTGGTATGTGTGAAAACTATCGGTCTTTACTGCAGTTAAACTGGGTTTTTTAACGGGTTTGATTAAATAAATTGTGATTGCTGGCATTTAAATGGGAGATTGCTTTACAGGTATTACTTGAAAACTAGGGCGTAATTAAAAATCACTATTTTGCAAACAAAATCTTAACAAAATAATTCAAAAATTTACAAAAATAATAGTGCTGATTTTGATTTTAATCGAGTGTGATTGGGCCTAACCAAGCGTGACCTCAGAGATAATCTTTCACAGCATGTTACTATCGTCTGCAACAAAAGGCTAATTAGTGATCTGATAACAACCAATTCCCTTGGGGCTTGTTTGTGCACACTGTGGTGATTTACTATGCTCCAGTCCTGTACTGGTAAGGGTGTTATCTGTGTATTCATGTCGATGTTTCTGGCAATTTATTCGGCCTGAAAACAGGAATTTAGAGTGAGCATTTGAAAATTGGAGGGTCCATTTTTATCAATCGCAAATTTCATGAAAATCGTATTCATCTTGCCGAGGGTGTTCTGACTCGGCACCCACCCATTGGCTAATTGCGATTGTTTTCAATAAAAACGACCAATGCAAAAGCCGATACTAATCAAGCGTCGGGTTAAGCCCATGTTTTATCCGGGCATTTCAGAGACTAGGTAAATATCGTTGACGAATTATTTTTTTCAACGTTATGAAATTGCACGGTCGGCGGAAAAAAGTAAAATACAATTTAGGTTATTGAATTTTATTTTTATTTCATTTTGGCAAAAATTAGGGTCGGCGGTCCCGTAAAACAAAACATAAAAAAATGTTGGCCTTATACAATATGCAACATTAGAATAATATCGAAACTAAGAGAAAACTCATGTCAGATCCTATATGTATATTATATCTGTAATATACACACACACTTGCTGCATTGGACTCTTCAATTATCTGAGTTATGAGTGATCGAAAATGTGATTGTTAACTATGTCTTTGTTTCATATCAACAGGAATACTCAAACCAGGCATTCTAATATAATTCAGCCACGACAGTCCGGATATTTGCGAACGGTGCGTGTATCAGCTCTGGGGTTCTCTCCATTACCTCGTTTCTCTTGTTTGACACTGTCACCCTCAACGGCGATCCACACTGCATCATGACGCTACAGGAGCGCTGGAATTGGCAGGAATATGGAATACAACTCATCATTATTCACGTGTTTTTAAACAAAAACACTGTTATTTAATTTTAATTTGTTTTAACAATACGCTGTTCAACATGCGTTTTACTTTTCTGATGATAAACCTACATCTAGTCATGTGATAATGTTGCCCTGATTGTATTAAAAAATTTCAATAAATATTTGTTTTATAAAACCTTTTTTAAAGCGCTTTTGCAACATTGTGGAAGTTATATCAGCTGTTATAAAACTGAAAACCGGCATTAACTTGTTATAGGTATGGGTCGAAATAAGTTTCAATGTGTTGAATTGTGTTTCTCTACAAACGGCGAGGATAAATTCTACAGTATATATCGCCATGTGCATCCTTGAAATTAGTAAATTACATTTCAAGGGTTCATGACGTTGGTTGCCTAAACGTTGTCTTGGAAAATAAATATCATGCTAATAGTATCAAGGGTGTTTCGTCCTTGAGTTAAGGTTTCGAATCCGTTGTCGGATTACATTTTCCGTTAAAGCCATAATAATTCCAAACAATATAAATCATTTATATTTAGTTATGATGGTTGGCTTCTACAAGAGCACTTGGTTCTTTATGTTATATTAAAAACTGTGCGATAGTCTTGTTTTTAGACATCCAAACTACACATCGGGCGAGAAATAAAGGCATCATTCCACAGGCAAAAATAAAAACGGTGAAGATGACGCTGATAATTATACTCGGTAAGGATCACAAATTGATTGCTGAGCGAGCACAGAATGAATAAATGCACATTCGTCTAATCAAAACAAGATTATGGTTTAATACATTGTTTGAATTTGTGTTTACAATGTATCGGAAAGGGGATACACATTCCATATTATCATGGCATTATTTTGCTATGGACTAAATATTTGACTTTAAAATATGTTTACAAAGGTGTTGAAATTCGAGGTACCATCCCTAAAACTCGATCAAAATAAATGCCTAGGTTTATTATTTTATTAATTTAGCACCCATATGACTATGAACCATGTATCGCTTTATCATTTCAGCGTTCGTGATATCCTGGTCCCCCTACTTTGTGTTCAATCTTGTTGACGTATACAATGATATAAATACGGTGACGTCACAGACACAAGTCTCTGTTACGGCCTTTATTCAAAGTCTTGCTGCGCTTAACTCAGTGTTGAATCCGATCATCTGCGGAATATTCGGGACAAGAATATGCTTATATATATAAGGTAAAATGTTACTTAAATGTTATGTTTTTTTTTATAATAGTGCTACCGCAAACATGTATTGCTGAACACTGTAAATCGGTCTGCATTAACGTAGACACCAATATGTTAAAAAAAAGACTTTTTATGAAATTCCAACCAAAACTACCACTGAAATAAAGAACAAACGTTTATAACATTTATAATGTCTATTGAGTTATGTTATACAGTTTGTTGTTTCTTTTCTATAGGCAGTTGCCTTTTCTGAAAAAGCACTTTTGATAATGTGAGTGACGCAGAACAGGCATTGAACACATATGTATGTTTGAGCTAGTCAATCCATTACCTCTTCAATGTAGAGCCCAAAGTATGTAATTGAAAAAAAAAAACAACAAATGAATGCATGGTCACGTATCTGCAATCCAATTAGCCTGAATTCAATTCCAAGACTTTTAAGTGTTCATACATTTAAAACGTATATGACTTTATTACAAACAAAACATAATACTGCATATGCTTCTTCGGAATAACAAATGCATTGTTAAAATTAAAATACTATTTGATTATTGTTTTCAGTTTCGTTACTACACTTTGCGTATGCAATTGTGTTTTAAGTATTTGAACACTCTTTCTTGATACGGTATATTATAAACAAGATTACCGTGACGACCTTGCTTTACAGCTGTACCAACAAACGTAGTTCACGTGAAAGTAATTATATATAAGCGTGTGCATCACTGCTTATCTTTTGTATGAGACTTTATTCGCTTACAACAAGTCAGACATTCACTGTGGATTATGTGCACGACGAGTCAAGTTATGAGTAAGCTAGCAAACGTGTTATGCGAAAGAAATATTGACATATTTTCACTGGCGTCGGTCCAGCTAGCTCAGTTTGTAGCCCTGCCACATAAATTGTGTGGGGATCGGTCATGCAATCCTTTCTTTGAAATTGCCTCTCCTATGTCTGATTCAAATATGCCGGTTATCAGTTAACATACGTATCTGCACTAAGTACTATAACGCCACCTATCCAAAGAAATGTGTGAGCTGGTAAACCTTACCACAGTGAAATTAGTGTTAAAAACGACCATAACTATTCTTGTCTGCTGTTAATTTTGATTGTTTTCTTACTGTTTGCCTTGATCAGTAAAGTTATATGTTGAAAATAAATACGTTTACAAATCCGTTTGCGTTAATGTATCCAAATACAATACCAGTTCAAAACACATATAAACGTCGCTCCTCACTTACTAATTTAGTTAACATACATGATACATCGTTAAAGAAGTTTTACAGAATTTTAACAAATAAATTTTCACCATAAACAAGCACATATTTTTAATTTTCTTGACATAAATTACAGTTAAGTATTGACTCTTTTTATTTTGAGTTATGTCGTTATTACAACCATATCTTAATGCTGTAGTACATTTGAAAGGAATGTATATGTCATTTTATGTTTAGCGTTACAAATGTGGAAGAGAAACATTCCAATTTAGTGGATCCTATCATAATTCTACTGGGGTTTAATGTTTTAAATTGAATAGAATATTCAAACCCCATACATATTTCAGGAGACCATTTCTGTTTATAACCCGCTAGTATTTAAAATAGAACAACTTGTGGCACATTAAAAAAAGAAAACAATGTAATTGTGTTTGCATTTTCAAACGCAATACATTTTTTTCTTTCAAAACATAAATGCATTTCCGATGAAGTTTTACATATAAAACGAATACACAAAATAGATAAAAAACTATATGAAACGTAAAGATTATCACAATAAATACATAACTGACATTGCAGACCAATGTCGCTGTGTTTAATTCAAAATATAATTTAACATTTTATTATCCTATTGTCAGTGCAACGTTCATTTGTTGCTGAATTACAGGCGGTTTAAAACTTTTTATAGTGTTATACTTTTCGTCGTGTGCTTCAGCAAGATTCTCCATCATTGGAGACTTAACTAGCCTCGGGTATATGCGATCGGCGACGAGACATGTAAAAATCCAGTTCCTATGAATAAAGTGTTTTGTGTGTAAGACGTGCATATGCTTTTCTGGATCGTGGCATATCCTTCTTGTTTAGCGCCACATCTGGCAGCCGGAAAGGCTGGTTCAGGATGAACGCAATGGACATTAATTCCATCTATGCCATAATAGTTGTTATACGTCGGTAACTTGACTTTAAACCTCTCGCATTTTAATTTCCTTTGTATTCACGATTTACAAAACAGAATAAATACACATAAGTGGACCTTAACACAATTTGCATTAACAACAGTCAAGTACAGAAGCTCAGTGATGACGGAATCTAGCTAAATAAGCTTGCTCACAATAATTTTAACAGCTATAACAACTATTCTAAGCTGACCTCAAAATGGGCTGTGGCAATTTTTGACATACATCGTCAAATAAACAAGCTTTGGTACAGAGCAATCATTCACCAACTACGCAGTCTGCTTTAAGAGTATCACCATTTCTGTGCGAGGTTTTCTTAAATTCAATCCTCAACGGCAGTTTTACATCAAACTTGAAACCAATAGGCTTTCGGAGTAATTAACACGTCATTTTACTTTCGATCAAAGACACTTCAAATGCATTCAGAAGATCCTAGACATGCAAAGTGAAAAAAGGGAACCCTTCCTTTAATTCAACATGTCAAAAACACTGATATCATGTTAATTTATTTTTTTTAAACGTTGGGATGTTACTCTTACCATTGACACAATTAAATTATTTTGTTCAAGGTGACTATGCAATTCAATGGCGGTTGAAACTAACACTTGTTATATACAATATATTATATTCCTTTGGGTTCAATAATGACAAAATTCCCTCACAACGGTCAAAGATAGAAATGATTCTTAAAACTCAAACGTATAATGTTCACTACAGTTCATCTAATGTGTAAGAATATGACGCATAAACATTGCTTTACTTCTTTTACCTATGCCAATACTGCGCGTGATAGTAATTGTCATACGTTTCAAGAAATATACTGCTTTTTATCGACAACATAGATATTTAGTATGACATGTAAACGTTTTGTTCGCTCCCTTTAAAGCATTGTACATGTATATGTTCAGCAAATGCATTTAACATGAATGCATAACATTGCGATCGGCTTGATTTCACCATAAACAAAGCCTATATAACTGAACATATATATTGACATTGTGCAATTGTTTATGAAATGTAGATCCATTTGTTCGGCCATAATTTAAATAAGCACTTCCAGATAACACCGAGGGAACAAAATTATGGGATGTGTTTTGTCTCGATCTTTGTGTGGATTTACATTATACAATTATAGTTGGAATGCCTTGGTGTATTCTAAGAAGCTGTTATACACTATTAAAACCACCATGTGACAATATAAGTTTGCCTATGTGCACATATTCTGGAATTGTGATTATGCTAACACATAATCGCATAAATTTTGATTTCATTCTGGACATTGATGTAAACGCATTAACTAAGATCGGATATCCAGAAGGCATCACATTGTGAAACAGCTTTATATTTATCCGACTTGTCTGAGATGAATATGTTTTATATATCTTTGTCTACAAAAGACAATATTAGTTCATGGGAACGTAGTTAACATTGGGAATAATAGATGATATAATAATAATGATATTTTACTCAAGACCACCATATTTCAAATGAAATGTTGAGACATAATATAATCGTTTTCCTAATAGTTGACTAAAAGTACATAAATTATATATTCTATCGGTTGTGTTATTGTATTTCCAAATACAGTAGCAATCAATTATTCACATTTAAAGCATATTTGTGTTACGCCAGTCATTGTTTAATAAACTGTAAAATACTTAAAGCAGAATGAGTCAATTGATTGTTATGAACGAAGCAATATTATTAACAAACACGACTTCTACACATTATAAAGTACTTAACAAACCAAGAGATGTCCTTTCATTATGCCACTAATGCACATTTACATTGCAGACGCTGACATGATATTTTAAAGTGTTATCCGTTACCCCATCCGATAACGCATTTAAGCTCAGCCCATCAATATCCGGTTTTAAACTCCGCCCACATTGATTTAATCAATGCATTTTTTTACGTTCTATGTTTTAGCCCCGCCCATTCTAAGAACTTCTTTTTTGATAGACGTGGAATCTCGCTTTTGTTTTGTTAAAATGTAAACAAACATAGCGATATATATTTTATTCAGAACATCAATAAACAAGAAGTTTTTTTTTTCAAAAAACAAAACTAGAACACTTTATTAAGTATATATCCATAGGGAAATATGAATACAATTAGTATTAATCAATGGAAAATACAAATTTGCACCGCTGCCATTCATTTGCTGCAGATGAACACAAATTAAAACAGTGATACACATTTAACTGAACTCAATTAGACTTACTGTAACGCGTTTTAAATTATAAAAAAAACACATAACAAATTTAATCAAAAGAAGAATTTATGACAAATATTCACTAAACATCTTGTCTAAGATTTCATAAAAAAATATAACAAATACTTTACATTGCTTTCCTTTTTTGTGGCATTCTTAAACAAAGCAAGGAAAACAGGTGAATATCATACACAATGAATTAACATTGACAAAGTGAAATACTTAATACTTGATTGAGATGCTTTGTTAATACCTGTCATGCCTAATAAAACATGACAATTTAAATTTGTAAGTGTCTGAAATCAATTTTGCACATAAAAAATGGTTCTGTCTCCACAACCACACAGGAAACTTGTGTAGTCAATCTGAAAATGAAATAAAGAAGCCTTTAGAAAAAACAACATCACACACTCATTGCACAACTGCTTCAATAATAAAATTGTAGATCTATAAATTTGTATTAAACTATATAGTTAAATTAAGATTTATAACATGCAAAGATAAAACAATAACATAAAAATTAAAAAAAAAATACCCTCAAAAATAAATTTGTCAACCAAAAAGTATTACCTTTCCGTATAAATAATTAGATGGGTTGATGTGAAGCTGTGTCGGAATGCAGGGGGGATATCTTGAGTTGGTTGAGAGGCAGAGAAAGACTCGGACCAGTGCGACTGACGATGGTAGAACAAGCCGCCAAGAATCTGGGTAGATATCATGACCCATGGAATGTTTGGTCGCAACTTTCTTTAAAAGAAAACCATTATTATAATAAAATATTAAATGTGATTTATGGCACAACTTGAACAAATTACAACTTTAATAGACACAGCATTATTATTACAAAATGAAAATGTATAAACGCCACTTTATATAAAAAAATAAGAATTTCTTTAAACTTAAAATCTTTTTATTATGCCTCTATACTAAGGGCTTACTAAGGGAATATGCGTTTTCCCACAATTATAAATGATAAGTTCCGGACTAAATTTTTTCCCAATTTTGAACAGTGCGCAACTCATTTTTCTAATTTTGTACAGCGCATGACTTATTTTTTCACAATATTAAACAGTGCGCGACTCATTTTTTCACAATTTTAAATGAACAGTGCGTGACTAAATTTTCCCAATTGTTTAACAGTGCGCGACTCATTTTTTCAAATTTTGTACAGCGTATGACTTATTTTTATTTCACAATATTGAACAGTGCGCGACTTATTATTCCACAATGTTGAATGACCAGTGCGCGACTCATTTTGTACCCATGGACTCCCTAATTTTGAACAGTGCGCGGGTCTTTCTTTTCAAATTGTGTACAGCGAGTGACTCATTTTTTCACCATTTTGAACAGTGCGCAACGCATTTACCCCAATTTTGAACAGAGCGCAACTCATTCTTTTTTAATTTTGTACTGCGCGTTACTCATTTTTTCACAATTTTGAACAGTGTGGGAATCATTTTTCCACAATTTTGAATGAACAGTGCATGACTCATTGTTTTCCACAATTTTGAGAAGTGAGCGACTCATTTTTTCACAGCGCGTGACTCATTTTTTCACAATTTTGGACATTGTGGGGCTTATTTTACCCCAATTTCGAAATCAGAATGAACAGTGCGCAACTAATTTTTTCCCCAATTTTGAACAGCGCGTTACTCATTTTTTTTCACAATTTTTAATAGTACGCGACTCATTTTTCCACAATTTTGAATGAACAGTGCGCGACAGTAGGATAAGTGGCATTGATCGTTAGTTCATCAGCATGAGAATGTGTGTAAAAAATACCACAAATAATGAAACATGTGTATTTAAGCATATATAACAATGAAATATCAACCACTCGGCCAGGAAACATATGGTGCAGAAACTGCGGGATCTAGGATACTCTCCCACGGATATTATACAGATCAGTGGTCACACTGGCAGGCAACTTATGTTGGGATTTCCGAATTGTGAAGATATTAACCTCAGCAACTCAGTCTCCAAACACACAAATATGTTCTTTTTGTGTCAGTCAAACAACCATGTATCCATAATGTCACCCAGAAAGTCTCAAAACACGATGCAAAACCAACACATCTTCGTTTCGTCTCACACACAGCTCGCCTTTTCCTACGCCATATCATCCTGATATCACATGATATCAAAAGTCACCAACCATATATTCTCTATTTATAGTATAGCTTGTTAACGGTCATGATGATTAAATGCAGGTCAGAGCCTCAGAGGTATAAACAAGTTAGTGAATTTATAGTTTATCTACAACACATATGTTTGAATAAACATTTAATTTTAAGCATGCATCGTTCCTTGATTTATATTAACTTTTGGCATAAGGTTCCATGTAGCGTGTGATGCTTTTAAGTTTCATTTACTCTTGTAAAAAGTGTCATTTTTGTTTGAACATATTCATTGATAATTTATAATTGACCTGCGGAAATGTATCTGTGTGTATGTTTTTAATTATCTGTCAATACGTTACATATCTAAAATGGAAGCTACAGTGGTGTTTGAAATATAACTGACATAAATGTTAGTGTATTGTACTCAATTTATAGCAACAAGTATTTATTTAAAAGATAACTTGATGTAATGTTTAAGCTATCATATATTTTTTATAGAGAGAACTATATAACTCGATAAGAGAAAATTGCTTACTTTGTAAAGTAGAACGTGATCACTGAAAGTGGTTCTATATTGATAAAAATCAGACAATGTGTAACCTTCGGCTAAATGAAATTTTGGTTATCTCTCATGAACTCCGATTAAAAACGGCAAATTAAATTTATGAGTCTGTGGGATTTGTCTGTTTCTTGTCGTATGTCTAGTATCTTTTTACTGATTATTTAACTGTCTTCGCAAAAAAGTCCTGGCATCGTGATGATGTATGTATGCCGCAAAATAGCCAATGTTAAGTAATACATAATAGTGTTAGTGAATAGAAAAGTGTGATCTTATCTTCATGTGTGTGTTCGATACTTAAAGTTTATGTGAAGAATACAGAAAAATAGTTTAAACGCAAAACATTGAATGTATGTTAAGGTAATGATGTATTATTTACCACTATTAAAACTAAGTTAAAGTACAACTCGTTAATATTTGCATTACGAGTATTAAGGTGGTATCTTTTGTGTATTTACATGTAAATACCTAGATAAACATAATTTAAAGACGTCCGGAATTCGACTTTCACACTTATTTTGAAACGTTGAATATATGGTTGTGTAAGGTTGGACTCAAAATACTTATACTAAATTTGGATAAAACTGTTTAATTGGTATTGTACATATGCATGCACTGGTGTCCACAATCTTATTATACAATAATTTTCTTTATGTTTGGCAAGAAACCGATTGCCAAACAATGAAACACAATAAATAAGTAGACACAATGCATACGTGAAGAAAAAAAGCAGAAGCGTGACTACATCTGGGGTCACCGCCTTAGAAAGGTCAGTGCAAAAGCACTGTGGTATAACCCGATTTAAGGAGACCCAAACCACGCCCATATGCCAGAATTATTCGTTAAACATATGCGTGTACATAAAAACAACATGCATAGCATTGATATTCAAAATAAATAGCAATAGAAAAAAAAAATCATTTTATTTTAAAAGTTAAGCACTCAATGGATATAAAAAGAGCACCAGAACCTTAAAAAAAATCAACTTAATCTTGTCTTCTTAAAGATCTAATGAGATATAAAGGAATAAACCGCAATACGGTTGACAATATATAAGACAAACTTAGAAAGCTTGGTTGAGTACGTCTATATATGATCTACATAAAATAGTAGAAGTTAAATAGTTATAAATAAGTGAAATTGTTTCGAATACATAAACTAATTTCATACAGTTAAAATAACACTATTATGATTTTACAAAAAAAGCCATCTTGAAATCATTTTAAACCACAACAAAATCCGTTTAAGGTGACTACATATGTCCATAGGAGGAACGTTTATTTAGTTATGACGAAATACATCCCGAGCTCGGCTTGAACACCGATGAAGCCATTATTTAAAACATAATGCAATTTTAAAATTCTAATCAACATACTTCAAAATCAAACGAAATCTATATCTTAGCAATTTAGAAGTTCGTGATTGTGTATGATGTTCATTTATTAAAGTTTATGTGATCGAAACAATACACTTGTATTGTTCGTGAGCATGCTACAATAGCCTAAACAAATTAGCATGCCATATGATCTACTTACCGCTTCACTCTTACAGTATATTGTACTTGTTTATGAAATAAGAAATACCCGCCCTTCGCAAAATATGACGTTAAATGAAATAAACCAAAGAACTTTACAGGTACTCTTTCACTTTTGAATACGAGAATTGCAATAATGATAAATTGTCAAAAACAGCTAACTATGATTCCTTATGTATGTGCATTATATTGTTTAAGAAACAATGATATAAATTAATAATCATAAAACAACTAAAACATGCAAGCTCGATTCATGAAACGAAATGGTGTAATGAATTGTGTTTACACAAGACGGCACTTAGTGGCATTAAACTACAGTTAAACAAAAACGGTATAGTTCTCTACAATCGAAATACTAGTATACACCTCTATAATTGCTTCCTGTTAAGTTTGTTGTGGTTGCTTAAATATGACATTTTACAAGAAAACAGCAACGTTCATGTTCCAACAATTTAACACGAAGCTTTAGACGGTGATTAGTTTATTAAAGTTCATATTTCTACGTTTCATTTTCGTTCTTTGACCCTTCTACATAACTATGACTGGAACAATTCCCAAAACTGACCTCTCACGGAAACGAAATATGACATGGAAACTAGCTCTGCCACTTTACGACCGTTAACTGCGAGAAGAACCATTGCCTCTCTGGAGATTTCACAAAGAGAAAAATCCTATTAGCATATTTGCATTCGTCCTTTATGACAGACAAGAGGCTTATAACACCATTAATGCTAGACGTTTGGCACATAACAACACAATACATAAACTAGATTAAAAATCTCGCAGCATATTCATTACAGTAAATGACAACTGTAGTGAGGTTGACGGGGGTTATACCAAAGGAATAGGCTGATCAATAATGACATTGACATAGGTGAACACAAAATACGTTATTAGCCAAGCATCTCGAATAAATGAACACGTAAAATGTGAATTTTATGTAATAATAATTACATAGCTAAATATATTGTTTTTAACAGCACATCAGAATTGCAACAAGCTGTTCAACTATATCTGCATATCATATATTTGTGTGTTGACCTAAATCATTTGAACTTACTTGACTTAATATGCAGATCGTATGGTGAACAAATTAATGCTTAGAATATTTTAAAGATTCATGTGTTGTTGGAATTTATATGGCTCAGTAATAATCGCATTTTATACTGTAATGCTGATGATTTAACATAAACGATTGTTATTTCAAAAAACAAATAACATTACAATAATGTTAATAAAACAACCTGTAACTTATGTTATTGCTAATAGAGTTCATATGTTAAATGTCAATAAAAATCGTTAAATTCATCCCTAAATCCTCTAAAACATCTTCGTCGATTATTTTAGTGTTACTAATAATGTATTTTCTTCAAACTCATAATCAAATTACAATGCTTAAAAGTTCTAAACTCCAGATTTGCTGCTTTACAGTAAAATATTAATGGGAAAACCACGTGTAATGCAATTGCTGTTTGTTCAATTTTCCCTAAATTGTGTGTTCATGTGTATATTTCGCCAATTTACTTTGACAATGTACCTTTTGGCATGTATATATAACAATACCGTTGCAACGAATATAATTTATTTTCGTCTTGCAGCGATGTTTTAATGAAGCGTAACGCACTAAGAATACTGAATTGGTCTCAAACAACGCTTGAAAACAAACGATTGCCAACAACGGAAACACCCCATGCATTATGTTTATTTAGTTCACAAATGCCAAGTACATGTAGTCAAGCTTTACACGAATATGTGATAACAGTTGCATAATAGTATGGTAGTGTATTCATACACGTCTTGAGGGCAAATAAAGTGTACGTGTAGGTCAAGGGAAAATGCCATCGATATCGGGTATCAAGGTGACAACTTGTTATTTGTTTTAAAGTACATCGATTGCAGATAAAAAAAAATAACAATTTTATCTAAGGTATTATCTCACTTTATTAGTTTTAAGAAAGACAAATACCAGTAACTGACAACTGAATGTGCACTGATTTCTCGTAAATGGATAAGGTCAGTCAATGATTCAATTAAAAATATATGGTCATGGCCGAGGTAATTAATTTCGTTTAATTTGAATTGTATTGCAAATTGGTGGTTTATTTGCCATATTGGTATTTTAAGATCAAATGATACAATGCCGGCATCGAACAATAATTATTCTCAACAGCATATGTGTTTACCAGAATAATTATGTATATGCATTAACAACATAATAATTACAAACAATACTTATAAATAAACATTAAACGTGTTACAAATCATATTATAAAGCATCATTTATATGTTTACCCGTACATACTTAAACATTTCGTAACCTATACAAAGTATAAATAAATTGAACAAGGGCACATGAATATTTGAGTATTCGTCATTCATTAGTGGTTATAAACGTAAAATAGTGCATACAATGTTAGTTACAATGTGCATCTTGTATACGTTCAGTATGTATGATTACTTTCTATTAATTATTATTTATTATGGATTAAATGCAGAAACATCAGCCATATATCAAATTAACTTAATGTGTGTGAAGTGCTCAGGTTCTTCAGTACACACACTTATACCAATGATTCAGGAGTAAATTTCTAAATAAGTTATATGATATTTTGCCATATACATGTACACATAATATGGAAATTGCCTTTTTGTTCACCTTCGTGATGACAATGGCTGCATTCATTGTTCGGGATATAATGTTAAAAGAATGCATATTGCAGCGTGCATAAAAAAACAGGGAAATTAATGTAATTGGAATCCACATTTATTGATACTAAAACTGAATACATCTAGAATTATCATTCATAGTAATTACTAAGACATGTTCATTTAATATATATGATTTGCATAATTTTCAATAAGTCTACGTATGTTTAAAATATGCACAGCAAAAGTATATTTTATTTTTAAAATATAAAAATATACATGCAACACGTATGCCAAATGCTTATAGGACGGGACGTAAATGTTTTGTACACTGTTTATCGTTATAATGCATGTTATTTCACTCGTGCATGCATATATTTTTTTGGCAACATAATATAATTATAACATAGTAAATATAGTAATATAATAATGTTTCTAAATCGTATCTATGACAAATCTGTATGGCGTTAAATTGCTCAGATGTACGACGTCCGCGTTTCAAAAGCGTAATGTGCTTTAATTTGTTTCGTGGTAATAGGTAGTATTCTTAACGAGGCTTTTACTACTTTTACAGACTATTGGACTATTGTTATGATAACTTGAGAAAGTACTGTCATTAAGAATACATGTTACACCAATAATGAGTTGTATTTGAACGCCTTCTTTTCGGATTGCATGGTTGATATAATATATGACACTTTAAACACGTAGCCTTTAAACGACCCGCTCTAATATAATCACACTACATTTGAAATGTATAAAATGCCATCAATAATCTTTTGATGTGAATCTTTACTAATAAAACCATTAAAGTTGTCACAATAACGATACAACTTCATCGGTTATGTTCGTATCTAAGAACGTTCAACTAACAAAATGGCCATTACTGGGAGACAGCGAGGCCAGTGTATCCCATAAGCGTTATCTGTATTACAAGCACCGCATATCAGTCATTAATCAAAAGATATGTCACTTATACAACACACGTTTGTCTTTGGAGGCATTAATGTTCTATACATTATATTTTGGTCAAGGTTTAATATTGTAAACCAATACTTTGTTATGTATGTGATTTATGCAAATTAGTTATAAGGACATATTAAATACTATGATATTTTAACATTTAGTTTTGGACAGTTTAATGGTCTGTGACTTATTTGAACGCACGGTCATCACAATTATATATAATACATTAAAATAATCAATGAATGCCAACGACATTTTAAAGTACCTGTCTGTCTATGTTTTTAGTATTTATATATAGCGCATTCCAGTTAGATACTTTGATATTTGGAAATATTTGGAAAACACGTAAAAAGCAAACTAATGATATTCCGTTATGATGAAAATAGTTCAACTATCTTTTATTTGGATACTCATTGTTTCAATGTATAATACGTTGCTTTACTATGTAGAAATTATATTGTATATGTGTAATATCTTTATCCGGCGTGCGCGACGTCGATTAAAATAAAATGTTATAGTTACAATAAAATAACGAGAAAGCGAAGTATCGCTTGAAACATGTACATGTACTGTTTGATGTACGCACGCTTGTCAGTATATAAAACATATTCAAGCAACGCAAAATATCCAGTTGATCTACTATTATACGTTTGCGGTATTTCAAAATTAGGTTACATTTGCTTCATTAAACTCCCGAGCGTGAACGAGCACGCAAAATCAGTATAAGACATGTATGGGATAAACTGATTCATATGTTTGTATAGTAAGTACGCATTTCAAGTACAACAAACAGGCATGCACTTTAGTAATATATTATTTCAGATAAAAATATCAGAAGACTTTCCTCTGTATTTAATGGCAAGAAGCTCTACTAATAGGTTCGTGTTAAATCAATGTTAAGTGCCTATTTCTTCTGAAGTTGAACATTCAACCTTCATACTGCAGTAAAATGCAATAACACAAAAATATTCAAGAATACCAAAGAGACGCACAGTTGTGTGCAACAGTTTGACTGAAACTGCCAACGTTTAGAGAAGGTTGGTTCAATTAGTGTCTTAAATTGATGTTATTACGTCAATGTAACAGTTGTTTGTTGACTGGAATGATAAAAAGATGCATCTGGTGTCCACAATTGCTGAAACAATATCATGCAGTCGGCATCAACTATTCAACGTCAAATGCACGATTACGAATGTCATATTGCTTTTTGGAACATTGTTGAATTTTGCATTAACTCTGAATTTGAAATGAAAACGCAGTAAAAAACCCAATATTTAGATAAAGTCCACGATACAGTATGCGAGAATATGTCGTTAATAATCAAATATAAACACATCTACATAGTCAGTTATTCACTGCCACACTCATTTTATAATTGCGTTTGAAAAAAAAAACAAGTATTTCCATGGTTTCTTTATTTAAAACAATCTCTTATAAAGAACAATCACATACGCGATACGAATCAACACAGTTTGTCAATTTACTGATCGAATTAAACGTGCTAAAAAGAAACAACTTCTAAATCGCTGACTGGACAAGTCTTTCTATCTAACTGTGTGCGCTGTCTCGTTCTGTGAAATGTCTGTTCAGTGTCCACATATTTTTCTTGTTTTATTCTCTTTCAATTAATCTGAGAATCACCTTATCCGTCCAATGCAATTCACAATCGAATAAGAGGATGTCGTCTCCTGTCATTTGTTTGAGATAATCCGGCGGAGTAAAATTAAATAATAGTTAAAGCCGAAGTTAAGTTGCTTGTTAGATAAAAGGCACAGCCCTTAAATTGATGAATTACACAGGAGTATTTCCCGAGCTAACGTTTTTAATGAATTCAATATGTGTGTACGTGTGACTTTGTCAGTAAAGTCATTTTTCCTTTTAACATTTTATCTAATCGTATCTCAGGTGACTTCAAAATACAAAATTTCCATTAATGCATCATTGTATATTTTTTTCATATGCCATGACGTTGGAAAGTAAAATATCCGAATGGGCTATATCGTTTAAAATAACCCTCAAGGTGTGGCCAAAATAGAAACACGAATGTTTTCTTAAAAATGCAGTTGACAAAATATGTGGTATTAGTTTAAAATAACACATATAACACATACATGTGTGAAATGTGGATGGGGGTAGTTAAACAAACGGAATTCAATGTGTTTCATTACACCGCCGAATTTGATGTACATGTCTTTTTGACTCAACTGAAGATTTCGAAAACTTGAAACACAAGCATAACAGTACAAATACAGTATGTGTATTTACTATATAATAACAACTTCAATATTTATTATATGTGATTTGAGCATGAATATTTAGAAAGGGTTCCATCCTTTCTTTCCTTATTTTGTAGCAACACTTATCCCATGCGAACGACATTTCGATTGATATGACATATTATGTCTTCGATGGCCGCAAAACAATTTCTTGACATATGTTGGTTTGAAAGAAATCCGGGAACTGCAGTCTCCTATCTAGGTCAACATTTATTTCTTATGACTTTGCTGAGGCAAGAACGCAAATCTGATCAATCACAATGTGGTTTTATGAACTCCCTGTACTGGCGGTAGTTTTCAGGGATCGGTATTCCTCCCCCTCAAAATCAATTAAATGCATCCAGTTGACAGAGTATTCTGTCGTTACTCAATCTGTATCGCAATTTGTATCGCATTTCCCTAAGACAATTATATGACATATACTTTGTAAATGTGTGTCTTTTGTTTGCCTTCATTTCAAAGTATATTTCCTTTTTCCGAAGAAAGTTGTGAAAAAGCTTGATAAATATACATGCCGACTGGTTTTTTATTTATGTTTTTTATAAGTCATTACTTAAAACAATCCCACAGGCTAAACAGCTGTATACAATTACAGTTAATAAAGATTTTTGTTGCATGTGTGTACATGCATTTTTAATACCAATCTGTAATGGGTCGTATTCGACACAAATACACTAAACATATAAAAGAAGTTATCGTGCGCTAGCCGTCGTTGAATTATTTATTCGTGTTTGATGATTAGAAAAGTATCCTTTGTCGATAAGGACGGATCTGCAGCGTATATTCAGGATTTGCTTAAGTCAGCGTTCATCGAGAAAATGTTCATATGTTAATGTTATATAGTACTTTATATTATTCAATGGTAGAATCTATACTTGATTTTATAGATTATAAAAATATTTAAAACCTATGCCAAAATTGTACAGCTATAATAATGTGTAGTAAGATGTTAAGTTGAATATTATGTCGTTTATGGCTTGGTAATTTGCCTCAAATGGTGACAATGGTCCTGGAGTTTCAATACTTAAGATGTGTGTAACGGATACTGCACAAGAATTTACGTGATTTCGTTATTAATTTAAAAAGTGTTGCTGCAGTGTTGCTGATTTCTTTTCCATCAAATAGATTTTGTTCAAAATTTATATTTAAGTAATACATACAAATACTTTATGAAAAATGAAATAAAAACATTGGGTCACATGTACTTTTTCATTAAAACTGAAAAATATCTAATTGCTTAAAAATAATTAATAACCTATGAAAGTGGCAACATGGAGATATCATATAGGCTAAGATACATCATATACCATTTAATTAAACCCAACACTACATAAAAATGGAGAACACAAGTTAAATTTCAAGAATTAAATTTTTATAATTTGTATGTCACCCCAAAAAAACGTATTTTTTTAACTAGTTTAACCACACAAATGGAATTAAAAAAAGTTATGTGTTATAGAATCTGCAAAACTGCTCAAATATGTTCATCTACGTGTTGTTATTATACAACACACATACAAACATGGAGTCACCGCACTTTTAACAGAGATTTTTGTTTTAAACAATCCCTACCGTCTATGTCAAATTTCATAAAATACAGCAATTAGGCAAAACCGAAGTACCGGTACATGGATTGATACACATACATTGTATGCATACACATAAGAAATTGTTTACAATCTTAACTAGGATAACAACAGCTTACCAAAAAAACAAACTAATCCAATATTTAATCACAAACATGAGACGATACAGTATCAAATTCGACCTTAGTCATACATAAATTACAGGGACTTTTTCACAGATTTCGGCATGTTTTGAAGTTTGTGATTAAATGCTTTTAATTGATAAATGTAAACAACAGGACTAAAGAGCTCCAGTTGAAAACAAACATGAAATATAAAAAAAAAGAAAAAAGGTAAAACCAAAAAAAGTAAACCGCACCTGGGATCGAACCACTGACCTTTGCATTATGAACCAACTTGGTCATTTGTGATACCAAAAAGATTGTGTTGTGATGCTAGCATCATCGGTGTTGCTATAAATATAACCTTGGTTAAATAAACAGCCGAAACACCCCTTAACAGGTGAAATAAAATGAACGCAAACATGGCATCAGTTAATACATACATTGCAATCTCCATGGGGTTTTAAATACCTAAATTTCATATAGATATACTTTACATTACGTTCTTTCATTTGATTAATAATGCTAAATTTGCAAAGCAGACTCGAATGTTTTATAAAAATTAAATACACATTTTGTATTTAAAAAACACTATTGCGACAGACGTAAACTCATTTCAACATTTTATGATGCATTATTGGAATGTCACAATAATACTTACGTGTTAAATAAATAATTTTGAACACACATTAGATGTGCTTTGCTTGAATATGTCAAAATGTAATATAGTTGTGATAAGCAAAATAAAATGCAATAGCTATATGTAGTATGTGTCAAATAATATTGCATTGATTTGTTTTCTGAAGCTTGGCGACATGCAGCGATAATAAACCAGATTTAAGCAATATATGTCGACAACAGAAAACTTTCTTTGAATGATGTATACGTATGAGCCACACACGCGTTGTTTAAGTTGTTCAAGAACTCTCGCCGTTGTGAACTGCGTAAATTTATGTAACGAATTAAGAGCTTGGCCCGTATCCACAAAGGTCCTTAGTTATTTTCTAAGTATTTTGCTTAATATTGATAAATCTCCTGAGGCAAGATTGTTCATTAAATTGTCTTTCTCAAAGTTCCTTAGGGAAAATATTAGTTAAGTTTTTGTTTCTTGCTCTTGCTGGAAAGACCTCAGTAAAAAATAAATCGCCTAAGGAGTTACTTAAGTCTTTTGTAAGGCACATCCCGTATTTCCCTTACACTAAAATAGCATCATGTTGATGTAATATCACATACCGCGAGGTTTCACTGCGTATACAAATGGCGCTTATTGTCGTCTAAAAAAATCGATTGATTTATATTTTGCCTGTTAACACACTTAGCATGTCAAACGGATTTGTTTATGAAATGAATAAATCGAATAACTTTTATTACCTGCATGCAATGCTTGTACATTTGTTAAGCACTGAATGCAATGTTTTCTTTGTCATTTCCACTGTCGGCGTTTGGCTGCTAAGTCGCTTTTAAAATAGCACTGATATGAAGCGAAATAGGATGTTTACCGCAGACGGCAACTTTCTGTCAAAAATGGAAGAAAAGAAGAAACTCAAACCAAACCTTTCATATTCAAGATTCGCCTTTGTTATCCCAAGTTATGGGAGAGACGCATCCCGACTTAGTGGACGTGGAGATGTCTTTCCATAAAGTGGACAAGGCGGTGTAGGAGTCTAATTGAATATAATTATACTCATCAGGCTAACCGTACACATAAAGAATACCACCCTCTAAATAGAATTAGTAATATCTGCTTTTGTTAAAATGAAGTAAATTTGTAGTTTTTTTGAGTATGCATTAATAATTGTGTTTTAAATTGTGCAACAAATTAAATACATACCGAAAGGACGTAACGACTCATTAGGGTTGTTATTCTTTATGAATTAAACGAGGGGAACAAACAAGCTTGCATATAATTGGAATAATTCCGGTCATTTAATATCGAATTTCCGATGGTTTCTAACAACAAAGTACCGTACACTATAAGCTTATACATGTATGCATAAGGTCATTCTTGCTTATAGATTGTATGCAGTGCTGATTTAAAAGTGACCGTAAAATCATCAAAGAACAATCAATCCATAAAGAAAACGTTCCGTAATTTATTGTTAAGTATTAACCGGATGAATGCATTTACTTTTTGAAGTATTCAATCCCAAGGGTATATGTATTATTTGTTTAAACTACTTGTAACATTATTCACCATGTGCAGATACAAGTGAGCCATTTACTTCCCGTCAGAACGGTTGTTTTTTGCCACCCCCCACTTTGTTAATCTTTAAAACATAATTTCAAAAGTGCCTCATAAAGTTATGTTTATGGTGCTCTGGTATGTATGTAAACAAGTGATTTAAAAAAGGGAATTTAAAAAAAAAATGAATTCTTATTATTGTTATTTATGTGAAATCTTGATGTTGTGCGGTAAATTTGTATGTACACATAGACTCATTGAGCTGTTTTGAAATTGCTTTCTTACTAAAAATTAAGGAGCGCATTGGTTAATTTGTATGTAAACTTCAACTCATTTGGTTGTTTTGCAATTGCTTTCTTACAATAAATGAAGAAAGGTCGGTAAATAATGATTCTCTTCCATTGGTGCAGGTGAAGTTTCAATTCGTGTGTATTTGTTGACAAGAAACATATTCTAATTATGTGTTTGTTCAGCAATAAATGTTGTGTCTTACGTACTTAGACCTAAGTAAAAATAAAATAAAATATTAATTCTAAATTTGAACTTACATATATATCTATGTTAATGATAAACAAATATATATGACTGCAACAAAATGCACAAGATAAGTGAACGACGTTTCCGTTACCACTGCATGCAAATTCGTACTACTTGTAGGAAGGTTAAGCAACGTACCGACGTGCTTAATCTGCGTTACGGAAAATCAATTGTTGGAGGTAATGAATACTTTTGTTTCAAAGAGCATTGATACCAAACGCAAAGAAATAAACGTATGTTTTTTAGTTAGACTAAAAATATATGCATGATGTTTAATAAGTATCTGCGAAATAGATACTTAACGTTTTTTCTTCTCCATTTAATGTCAAGAAGCTCTACAAATAGGTTCGTCTTAAATCAATTTACTTTCCATGTTTTGTCTGAAGTAAAATCGTGTTAAGCATTTTCAGTATCAGTCTTGTCATCTTCTGACACGTTTACTATACATGCATCCATTATTATGGTTGATTTTAACACTACTGTTGCTATGAACAGTAAACTTTGCCAATTGCTGAAATCGGTTAAACCGTTTTGTAATATGTCTAGTTAGTTCCAGCTGATACACAGTTATACTAGAATCTGTTCCGAGTCATCTTCCATTATTGATCTCATAGTTGTTTCAGATAACCAGATTATTTCTCAAAGCTGCGTGCTCGATTGTTGTTAAAGTGATCATCAAATGATATTTTGTACCAGGAAAGTGCCGAAATCATTTATTGGTAAACATAACACTGTTGAACTAAGAAACTATATATGTCGCGTCAAAACTCATACGAAAATAAATGGTACCTTCAAGGATGATTGATATTTACACCAACATAAACCATCAGCGAAATTCAGATTAAAAATCACATTATTTGTTTCGGTGAAATATGTTCATGGAGATTATAACTGGAATTGAGAGGCAATATTTTTTGGCGTAGCATTTGATGACAATACTATTAGAACGAACACATGTAGAAACAATTAGTTCTTCACTCAAAATATTATCTGAAGGGGGCATACTCATATGGTAAAGTGTGCGTTTCCAATGTGAAATAGTGAAACAATGTGTATACAATGTAATGCAGATACACGTTTACCATTACACATGTGTATATACACTCTTTATGGGTGCACATTATGAGTTGAGCGTTAGCAGTAAGCTTCAGATACCCTGTGCATTTATGTGTTATAATTGTTGCACATAATTAACAATGATAACAAAAAGTTTTTCGAAACACTAGTATTGGTATCTATATGTGTATTGATTTTGGGAATTGCATTCAAATCCGTATGTTCGTTATCTTGATAAGTAGTGAATTGTTTACACATTTTTTGTTTATAAAACGTATATGTCAACAATCTATGATGTTGTGTATGTGTTGTATAATTGTGTTGTTTTGTCTGTTTGTATTGTGTTGTTGTTGAACTTGCGGAATTGTATCTAAAAGGAAACAGAACAACTAATAAATTATCCAGAATGTCTAACATATTCATGATTATTTATAGCCCACACAATGGTGTGCATTAGTTTTAATATATCGGGTTAGCTTTGAGTGTATGTGGTACAAATAGCTGCCAAATATTGCAGCTATTAAACAATCATAAATGTATAACTGAGCATTAAATGGTTTGTCTGCTAAACATCTACATGTATTTAAATGTTCAATAACACATTATTAGGCTCGCCCATATTTAAGATTATCGTGCCACACGGGCATTTTATGATCTTAAAGGGACTTGTCCACATACTTTGGCATGTTTTGAAGTGTGTCATTGAATGCTTTAAATTGATAAATGTAAACATCGGAACTGAATTGCTCAAGTATAAAACAATAAAATTAAATAAAGACAGAACAACAGAAATCCACACCGGCACTCAAACCACTGACCCTTGGAGTAAAATTATAGCAATCCTCGTAACTAGTTTTTTCCCCACACAGTTTATCATCTCAACTATATAGTGAAAGCGCAATCGTCAATAATTCAAAAGTTAATGCATCGAAAACGGTCAAAAAAAGACGCACATGTAAATAATTATACTGCTTGTGATCATTTAGAATCCGAATAATTTGATAGTTTTAGTTTTGTTAAATTTTTAGAATCTCACACACTTTAAACAAACTTTTCCTGTAGATCGCATATGCTGTGCGCGTGTGCTGATAGACAAAATAACGTTATTTTATTTTCATTATGCAAGTAGCACTTTTTTGGTCAATTTTGTGTTTATTGATGGACTATGTGCTAAAAGGTTTGTATTTATGACCTTTTCTAGAATTATTTCGTATGTGTAATGTCCTATACACATCGATTCATGTAGAGGTCATCGGGTGTTCTTCTTTCAGACGTTGCAGTGCTGTTAATAGCTTAATATGCGCATTTTCCTTTTACTTTTTTTTGTTTACTTCTTTTGTTTAACGGCACGTGTTCCCTATGCAGATATCAGCCTCGTTTGATATTAATCTGCTACAATAGACAGTAACAATTATGTTGCGGACTGTATAAATCGGTCCGCAAACATATGTTTGTAAGTAAACCTTTATAACGGAAATTGGACGACGATATTCTCAAAAGAAGATTTATAATGATATAAGTTATAATACAGATATAATACTTACAATGTATTGAGCAAAGCAAGTGCGTGCCCCACGAAATGCCATTATGAGTGTTGAATGAATGATTACTGCATATAATGCACACATTGAGGTGTTCATTTATAATTCTTAAACAAAAAGGCATAACATTCTTAACACATATACTTGAAGTTAAATATGCCTTTAAATAATTTCTTTAATTTGTGAGATGCATTAATGACTTCAGTTGCGCAAACAGTCGCCACATGTTTTTCAAATGAAACCTATACACGCCAAATACAGTGATTATTAATAGCGCGATATTACTTGTCACAAATTGCGTATTTTACTAGCATGGTAGAGAATGAGTTAATGATAAATTAATAAGACGGCTTTGTAATAATTTAGTTCATAACATTATCACGAAATATACAATGTTGTTATCATTCCAAAAAAACATGTGTCGTCGTTATATTTAAAAAAAATGAAATGTGGTGTTAGACAAAGTTATCAACGACGAAATTTTGGAAACATTTATACAACAACAGTACATGCTTTCTATGTTATACAATTACCCCACAATCCAGAACAGAAAGCTTATTTGCGACTTAAGCATAGACATCTCATCGTTAAAAAACAATAAAGCAATAATGCCAACATAATATGCTTCTACCTAACATAACATATAAGGACAAAGTGCAAGTAAAAAAATAACACAATTTGTATGCATTTTATACAAAATATTTCAATTTACGTGATAACATTGGATGTATAAGAAGGCTCGTTTGGTTTTACAAACTTAAGTAAATGTTTGGTTGAACACCAAATATGCAGTAACATATAACATACACAAACTCAATTTGGGAGGAACAGAAGATATATCTATGTTCGTGTCGCTTTCAAAAAGTGTACAAACTTAAACAAACTTGGTCTTCTAATGTAAAATCACGTATAAGTTAAAAAAAAAAATTATAATATAAAAAAAATATTAGAACAAAATGGTAATCATTTGCAATTTCAGTGTACACAATTATCAGTTTCTCTCATTTCTTGGCATTTGTTGGTGCCTATCAGTTTCTATAAAATAGATCATTAGAGGGCAATCAATGTTGCTATTGTGTTTCAAATTTTCAGTTGTTGGTTTATACATGGATCTTTGCAAAACGGATATCAATTTCTTGTAAAGACATATTGATGAAGTGTAATTTAAATGACTTTGTGTTAACAGCTTCATTATAATGTCATTGTCTTATTGAAGTACATATATCTACTAATACTGTTATTTAGTGCAAACATAAATGTTACCATAAATTTTAATTGTTATGTAACACATTTTATTACTGTTGTTGTGTTTTAACAATAATTTATCCATAGATTAAGATTGTGAAGTTGTTTTTTTGTTGTTCAGTATTTCATATCATTTTGAGTTAAATGTCAGTGTATGAATGAACGTAATAATTTTGAGTGTTCCGGTCTAGGTTAACGGAATTTTTCGAAACGTATTGTCATTTGTACAATAGAGGAACTCACATGTTTGCGGCCTGAAACAAACAATCAGTTTTATTATGCAATTCTTTATGTTGGATGTTGGACTTTTTAAAACTATATGAGTAAGGGGATGCTCCTTATTAATATAATAACAATTGTCTTTGTCAAGCTTTATTGATTCATAAAACAGACGAACATCATACGTCATATGTGGGTAAATTATTATCATACACTGATATAAGCAATTACAATATATAGAGGCAACGTGACGCAAAACGCTTTAACCAGTTTCATATATACTTATTTATTTATTACACGCAAAAATAGCTACATTCCTTGACTTTGCATTTTCTAGTATGCTTTATATCTTATAACTAACGACTGATGTGAAAAAAATAAAGTAGAACAAAACAACGTACTCCGATTCTGAACTCAGTAAACCATTCCATCACAGCCAGGCGACGTGTTTGTTGTGTATGTTGTATCCTTACAAATGCAACAACAGAACCGATGTATTAAGGCTGTTAGATTAAAAAGGCGCTTTAGTATGTTCATGCCTGTTATTGCAAATGTCAAATGTTAAACTTTCAGACGGTACATTTAAAAGCAATCACAAGTACATGAAAACGTGAGCTGTTCATGCATTAGCAAGTAAATATACTCTTAAAATCAATGTCTTGTCCAATAATGTGTTTTCTTGCATCCGCTGTCTTATTACTTATGCGATTTGTATTCAAATTTGTACAATAATAACTTGTTTAACATAATTTTCTAATCAAACACGCGTATTGAAGAAAACAGCGATTTTCTGTTTATACAATACCAAATATATGTATGTCACGAGTTAGGGTCACCTTTAATTGAGATTCTATCGACGCGGGATACTACATGATAATGTTTAAACATAACGTTAAGTTTGTACTATAAACTGTAGGTACTGATAATGATTATCTACGCAAACACCATTAACGTCATATTTTATTTTTAGTCTTTATACAATTTTGGAACAAATGGCAATGAAACTAGCATTTGAAAGTTCAACGGGACAAACGTATCATTAAATACTAGTTTTTTTTTTTAATAGATACTCACGAATTAAACACTCAAAACACAGTTCAACGAACCACGATTGCAACGTCGGTCATCCTAATGGACAAGGACATATGTGGGCTATAAGAATTCAATCCACAATGCGAACGTAACCCAAACTAATAATACATCGATTTAAATATGAGTAGTCTCGGTTAATATAAACTGAAGAGTACTATGGGTGCTACCGCTGTTAAAAGGGTACACTACAATCAATAAGTATGTATATTTGTAGTTCATATTGAAAGGAAAGACGAGTGACAGAGAGGCGTTCCTTCGTTCAGTGTTCGCGTCCAGAAAAGGCTAAGCAAGATGTACAACTGTTTGATGAATTAACAAGTAAAAACTCTTTCCAAACATGACGACGCCCATACATGACAACTGGCTTTTAAGGATGACCTTGACCTTTGAGCTTGGGATACAGGTATTGCGTGCGACAGCGGGCCAAGTGCATAGTGGATTTGCTGAATAGTTTCGTTAGATGAACAGTTCCATATTCGAAACGAACTGGACAATAAACTGCATTGTACTTAAGCGGTCTTTATATAAGTTCCTGACCAGACTGCGCGAATGCGCACCTGGTCTGGATCGACTGTGGTCGGATATGGTATAGTGTGTTTTTAATATTAACAATTTAGGTTTACAGGCAACTTAACACTTAAAGTGTATCTCGTGCCGTTTAAAATCAACCATGTTGAATCTATGAAGACATGTAGCCTTAAATATGCTATACGTCTTAATACATTTATATTAAAAGTGGCACTTTTGGAAAAGCTTTATGGCATACGTTCCATTTTCGCATTACACGTGTTTATATGATATTGTAATCCAGTAAGGTCTATAGCGATTGAGTTTGTATTTGATTAATTGTGGGCTTAATTTTAGCATATCATTAATTTATTCGCACATATGTCCAATGAATTAGTCGGCATCATTAATTGAATACCTATAGATCTCTTAAAGGCATAATTTACTTAGTTTTAATACATTTCCTGAGCATGAACATATGTGAAGAGAATATAAGAGTGAACCGGTGTCATTCTTTCATTGCCAGCGGAGTTTGATGATAATTCGTGTAAGAACACGAAGTTCGCTTTTATGATGAAGGAGCAAACGCCTTAAACATCGATCCAGGAACAAACGATTACATAAAAATCAACATCATCGTATTGTATTTTGCAATAACGGTCTTATTTTTATACCAAATAACAAAAGATAAATACATATTACAAATACTGTTCCGTTTTCTGATCGTTTTTATTCTGGTCTAACAGATCGTATATACTATCTTGCCCGTAAAGTATAAACTAGGTTGCGAGCGGTATATTTTACTATATGTTAAATGTTTATAATTGGACTAGGGCAATCGTGCCAAGTGTTAAATCCGCCAACCCTTTTTTACGATGGATCAAATACTTGAAACGTATTTTGACCCAATTATGCCAATTAATTTATCTCTTGTGAGGCGTGTTTACAATTTTATTTTCATAAAAAGACACGACGTGGGCACATGTTGTTATTTGAATACAATCATTCATTTGATTAGGATGTGTTTCTCTTAAATCTTGATAAAAGGGGCAGCACATTAAGAAAGTGAAACTCAATGTGAAAGTACGAATGAAACTATTAAGCAACACATTCAATGGGACAACGTAATATTTAGTACAGATGTGTATGCAGTTATTTATGTCTTATACTATGTTATGCCCACAAAAAACAATAATTTCAAACCACACTTAAATGGAGCAGTTAACGACTGAAACAAATTGGAATCCATATAATTGCATTGATCGACTCTTTTTCTCTCAGAGTACTTCTGAGCTGCCTTTGCTAAATAGTCATGTGATGTTATTATTAGAATGAATGCTTTAATGAATTGTTGAACCCTTCTTTGGTGTTTGTCTTCATTCTACGTGCTTAAACAACTTAGAGACAAGATGACAGGTAATGGTAAGAGAATTTACGGGTGCAAGACATGCAGCGGAATGCCACATTGAGTTCCCACACTTGCTATGCTTTTTAAGCATTGTCATAAGGTTGATATTAATATTGCATAAAGCAAAATAAGAATACCAGTAGTAACTCATAATTTGTAATCCGTTGCAAAAACAGAGGATATATGTTAATGTTCATCGTTTACAGAACGGAATGGTTTACAGTGAACGAAACAGTTCAGGAATGATGCCGGACTCACACCTTTGATAGTATATACATATGTCTCGTTATAAAAATAATTGATGTGAAATGATTTTTTTAACAAACACTTAAATAGCACTGTTTGTCTTTTGTATTCTGTATTTTGAGCAATGATTTAATAACTATATTTAGTCATTTATATCGAACGAGTTAAAATAAAATAGGATGCATTCAGTTCTAGACCTTGCGATCGGCGACTGATATCCTTTAACATATCTACGGTTAATGATAATTGTTGCAAATTAATCCATTTGCCTGGAGTAAAATATATTTTGTCTGGCTCAACTTTTGGAATTTGCACATTTAGGCAGGCTCGTTTTATTGTTATAGTCACACACTATCATCAAATTCACGAAATTGGTAACAGAATAGTCAGCATAAAGTAATGATATGTTAACGAGAGAGGACATCTACTGCATAGTCGTTAAGTGTGCTTATCTTTCATTCCATGTATTCGGAAATGTGTTACCGGCGTTAAATCTCCAAATGGTTTCATGTTGAAACGATATGTTGTCGAACGCATCTATGAGTTGTCTACTTTAATTATATTTTGTCAATTGCGTGATCAGGTGCTTGTAACAAAACACATTATATTAACACGGCGATAGCTTGTCGAATGACATCATAAAACTGTATTATATGACTTTTCCGACACTGATTATATAAATACATAAAGTTCTCATGAGTAGATCCAAGTCGATTAAAACGAATGGTGACTTAGTTTTCATTTTTGATCGTAACGATGCATCTATCAAACGATTATGTATTGGTGGATTCGAGAATTCATAGAAAAAACAACTGATTTCAAAGGAAATAGTAATTATGAATGGTCTTACACTGAAATGTATATGTATTAGCTCTAAAATATAGTATTACATTATTATTTCTGTTTTACAATGTGTAATGTCTGATTATCCGAATTCACTGACATTCGGTATATGTATATTTAAAATAAACAAATAAAGAAGTATTGTAATAGTTATACGTATTAATTTATCATCTATTAATCAACACAGTTTATTTGTCTATGCAGAGGTTGATGAACGCCAGTATATTGCACAAAAACATATGGTCTATAAAATACAAAATGTACTGTACTGGTTTCGCGTTTTATACCTTAATGGAGTTCTAAGTACGAAATATAGTGTCCATGTATGCATGTTGCAATATGCTTTTAACAACATGGTGTACCGATGTGTGTGTTGCAATATTGTGTGCGTAATTTTGTGTTTCAACATATGGGTGCAAATATGTGTATTCATTTGAAAGGTTTCAATTATTTCCCGATTAATCTCAATCAGTACAAAACGCTAAAATATATATAACATAATGGAATAAGATGTCAGAGGTCGTAATCATATAGTTCACACTATTGACTATTGTGTCATAGAAATGATATTGTATTTACCGGACACATATTAAAGTGCATGCTGCCGGTAACTATAACCTGATATGTAGAGAGAAACCTTAATTTGCATTGCAGTCCTTTATTTCTGGAAAAGGACCAGTTGTCAAACTTTGAGTCCATATTAGAACGTTGCCACTGGTTTAAATAATGTATTGCATATCATCCTCTTCCAAGAACAAAACACACTATGTAATCATACATTTCGGTTACCTATTTGCATAAGGCAGTTTTCCATAAAATGGATCGTTCATAATAATGGTTATATTAATCATGTCGTTATTGTGCCAAGTTGTATTCATTGTACTTCATGTTAGTCATATTGTATGCAAGTTAGTAATTTACCATGTTGGACCTTATGGTGCAGATAAAAATAATCTTCTGCTAATACAATTGACGTTTTACTATTATATTTTGGAATCACTATTCAAAATTCACTTACAATAGTATATTATGCATGGAAAATATAATATTTAATTGCGTTGATGACTTGTTTGTTTTCATCGTAAGAAAGTATATAAAAATGGTGGTGCGTGTTGTGTTCAATACACGTTCTATGTTACTAATTGAACGCATAACAACGTTTAAGTAAAGAGATCGTAATGTATGTTTTAAACCCAGTTTTATCGGGACTTGCGATATTTATATCACTTTTTCAGTTTTTGCGATCTGTGTCAACGAGCGTAGAGACCTAATAATGAAACTAAATAATAGACAACAGATCTTTCTAATGATCTTGAAAAGATTGTATATAACTAGAGTCATTGATATATAAATTATGAATATTGCACCTGAAATTATTTCAGCGTAAAGGGCGTCGTATCTGGACACATGTTTGAGAAAGCCAATATGATTACCGAACAAATGCGTGTGTTCAGAAGTGCTTGATATGTGCACTTTTGAATGCATGCTAAACATAGCTGTGAAATATGTTTCTTTAAAAATCGAAATTCATTCTTATATAAACAGAAATGTAAGTAAATATAATGGAAAAGATATGTTCTATTTACCAACATAATCTAGTTGCAAGATGGAAGTCAAACATAACTTATGCTAAACAAGCGCTATTTAATTGTACGCATAGTTTACATAATTTTAGTATATATAAAAAAACAGTGTTTGTTCATATAGTGTTTCTTTGCTGCAAAAATGGTTAGGTGTTTTTATAAAGGAAACAGTGTGAACGACATAACGTATATGGTCATTGACACATATATACATATACTGTTATATTCACTGTAAATAATAGCATATATTTGTCAATTTTAACCCTATTTTATATCATTTAAGCTACTGCCTAATTTAATAAAATATTCGTATTTTTAACCGTCTTTAAATGTGCCGACATATTTCCTAACACACTAACAAAAGGAAGAAATACGCATCAATAACTTTACTAAAGACAAATAATATTGTTTGAGGCCTTTGAACACTTGTTATAATTTCAAAAAAGAGGGAAAATGTTCAGTCAAAGTGTTTTACTTAATAAATCTGACACAACTTCATCGTCTGATAAGTTACTTTCTGGATGCTACGTAAAGTAAATGGTGACCCAGTAATCGTAGGGAAAACGGCTACAGACAACTAGAATCCAGTAGTCTCATATAATCGTTAATCAAACATCGTGAAGGACAAAATACAAACATGTTGCGTACTTCAAACTGACTTCCTACAATTACAAGTTATCAATGTTCAGTCATAGACCAGCATGTTGCGTACTTCAAACTGACTTCCTATAATTACAAGTAATCAATGTTCAGTGATAGACCAAGCGTACTGCATATTACTTATTTCGTATCGCAACCGTATTCTGTAACAACCAGAGATGCTGCTGCTGAATATTGCTGTCTTTATAATTGTAGTTAGAATTTTGATATTTTGTATTGCTTTATACATTATTGTAGTAAACACCATATTGTTGTATTACGTAATGAGGAGGACACTAGTTATTGTATAGTGCTTTCCTGTTCATTGCAATAAAAAAAACTAGCCAAATTCTTTATTACTAGTGTTTATTGCACTGGCAAGTAGTGGCACTGTATTGCTCTTTTACTAAATGCAAGGGAAACTTATTAATGTAATGTCAGTGTTTTTATATTGCAGTTAAATCATATTGATTGTATAATTCGTTGAGATCAATATAT
>VMBQ01002457.1:2762-70423 GCA_007657795.1 Dreissena rostriformis | reverse complement strand
TATATATGATTATTGCAGCCCTGTTGGCTTGACAATCGAAAATCAATCCGAAAGCTAACACTTTGTATTAAACATTGACTTTCAATACGTTAAATACATTGAACCGCGCTCGCAATTGTAGTTTTAGCAAGTTCTGTCAAATGCAATTTCGTTTTGATAACTTCACTTATTTAACGTGTATTGTTAAGTTTAGAGAAGCTCCACTTGAAGCCTATTTTCCGTAATGCGAAAACGTGTGTGCGTATAAATTGGCTGATTTTTGTGAAACTGTTGCCCAGAAAGCATTTTCAGTGGCTAATACGCAACTAAACACGAACTTCATGCGTCTGTACCATCGCGTTCATTCGACATTGGCAATTGTCTTTAAAACGATATTATAGTCAATTTGAAAACAGTTTTATACCCTAACATACATTTAGTTGAACATGATAATCTATTCAAAAGTAAACTGCTAATTGATGAAAATATTGGAAACAATTGTGACTATAAATTCGAATGTTTCTAAGTATGGACTATTTGTTTAAAGTTTTAATGCTATTTAAAATGTAATTAAAATATATATTTTGTCCCATTTTATCAAAATAGATAATCACACAAAAAAACATAATATGAATGTTTATGAAGTCGTTGTTACTCACAGCTGCTAATTTAAAAGATAATGTTAATAAAAAAAAAATAAAAAAATAGTACATGTTTAAATGCCTATTTAACATCCGTCTTAAAATACCGTCTTCCACGCATGTTTATGATGTTTTTCGCTCCTAAAATAAAAGAGGACGAGTTTCCCTTCTTTTATGTACTTGATACATATTATGTGCCATGTCTTTCAATCAATTGATCAACAAAACAAACAATTCTTTTGTTCAATTGAAATTCCTCTGCATCTGTGTGAATTGAAGGGTGATGATATCGATGTTTATTTGGAAAACCTTTTCCGCATGCAGCCTGACGGACATTGGGCTTTTAAAGGCGTCCACACAATTCGCCATTGACCGAAAGTCAATTTAAACCTCGACTCTTCATCAAAGAGTACGCCTCCAGTGGGCTTCGGTATCGGCTCAGGTGTGGCACCTGCAACAACTCCATAGATATAGATATATAACTCTAAACCCATGCAAAACAAACTTCACATATTACTTCGGGGTCATTATTCAATGTGAATGACAAACTCGAATAGGTAAGCATTGAATGCGACCGAATAACGTCAATTTTTATACAGCAGACTCTCTGTAAACGGGACGGTCTGGGGACCGACCTGATCGTCTGGTTTTCAGAGAGTTCCGGTTTGCCAAGTGTAGGCTTATTGCCGAAATATACATTGTATGCATTGTGTACAAAATCATATAAGAATACAACACACCATGTACATTTACATGAACCATGTGATAACTCTACTCATGTTATATTTATGTTTAAAGTATTCTTGCAATAATGTGTTGGAACCATGAACCATGTAATAACTCTACTCATGTTATATTTATGTTTAAAGTATTCTTCCAATAATGTGTTTTTATTCGATTAAAAGCAAAAAACATTCCATACCAACTTGTTTTGATTAATCCCAAATGAGCGTGGTGCTTTAAACATGTACGTAAATGTACATGCGTACGTGACATTTGTCATATAGGCGAGTGAACCGTGTTCGATTTCGCTATAAATAGCTCTGAATTAATTAGGTTGTATTTGTTACTAATAGGAAGCGCAAAACGTCGAGAAGACTTGTAGATGTTATATTATTAATACTGAAGATGCGTTTGAAAGTACGAAAAGGCAATAAAAGAATTTGCAGACAGATGGATGGATATTTAACGGTCATATTTCTCACAGTTTTATCTGAGAAACAAAAAAACACATTTTTTTTTTTTTTAAAACATGGCTATAAGACCTTTTCAACTACCCAAGAAGATCACAAGAAAGTGTTCGTCGCAACGGCATGCATTTATTTTGTAAGTAAATTGTTTATCATAAGCTAAATAAAACGATTCCGTCAATCACTTGTTCGTGTTACCGCACGTCTCTAAAAGACAATCACATTTTGTTTTACATTATTTAATCGAACTTCAATAGCGCGGTAACGACATGACACCTTTATGGTATGTTTAATCCGATTATCGATAATTTCGCGAGCGGAATGTGTAACACCGCACGCGCGTGCTGACTAGGTATTGTAACTTACACGCCTCGGGCATCTTGAGTTTGGACCGTCCGGTGTACTCAATGTGTTTTACGTTGAAAATGACAAAATTCAAGAAGATATCCGTTCGGTTTTCGGTTTTGAGAGAGTTCGGTTTATTCAACGTTTTGTAACAAAGAAAAAGAAGGAGAAAATACGGGACTGGCAAGACCGTTCGGAATCGGGAGATTTCCGGTATTCGGAGAGTCCGGTATTGGCAGAGTCTACCGTATAAAGTGGAAATGGTTCAATCCAATTAAGCAGATGTGGTTTTAGTTAAATCCTATTAATTGTAGCTCGATTGCATCGAAAGCCTAACGCTTATTTTAACCGCTCTCAAGTTCGTTCCCTTGGACTAGAACCTGCACTTGGTGTCTTTGGGAGAGATCTAAAGAACGCTTCCACAGTTGGGATCCAACCCGTGACCTCCCGGTCGTTAGGAGGACACCATATACACTACGCCTCGTCGATCTCAAAGGTGGTTTTGGTTGGGATTCACCGCTAATACATGAAGCTTTTCCGACTTGTACACCCCTACTCGTTCGATGACATAAAACCTCACCCAATTTAAAAGCATACACAATTACAAGAAGTCAAATACAAATATCCTGGATGAGCAGCTATGAATCAACATTGGTATCAACTGTCGATGAACTTTAAAGTGCATAATAAAACCTTAAATAAACGCACAAAAATGCACACTTCCACGTGGTAGTGTTTTAAGTATTTTCCCGTCAGTCCACTTTTACTCAGTTATTCATCTTCTGCGTCGATTTTGATTTAATAATATATCGAACTGTTAAAACAAATACACACCAACTTTGTTTACATCTTTATTGTAAATTTGATTTTTTTGCAAATAAAGGATATTCTTTGTCGTATAACTGATTATTGTATTCTTAACGAAACCAACTTTTTTTCCGGAATGCAGTAATCCAAACCAGCTCAAATGCCAATAGTGTTATTTATACAAAAGTAGTCCGCACACAGGATATAAATCGATCCCCTGAAAGAGATGTATCCCGTGTTGTTTTTTTTTGCTCTCAAATCATACAATATATTGATTCCAGGTATTCTAATTTCGCTGTACACTGCATAAAGTCAACATTTAGTATCAACAAAGACAACTGTATTTTGGACAAACAAAAAGTAAATAGTATTAAGAAACACATTAGTATTGCAATCAGCAAGCAAACATCATTCGGTCAGATAACTAGCTTGAAACGTCAAATTTAATTCAAACTATAATCGTGAGTGCTTAGTTACAAGCAGTAACTACACGTCATTCAGTGTTTAAAAACATAGCTTTGTTAAAACATGTGTGTAATTACACGAAGTATTATATATGATTGTATAGCATAAGACTGGTAAACTTCTATCTGATATCAGTTGTTAAGATGTCACTTAACAAACGAATCGCAATGTTGTGTTTGTCAGGCTTTTCATCGCATGAACACATCATATGTGGATACTGGAATGGTTGATTAAATACGGTTGACTTACTTACAAATTGTGTGCGAAAGGCAATACTATCCAGGATTTGATTTGATCTTAATTGTTTGTGAAAAGTATATGATATTTGTGCGAAATAATCATCAATATAAAAATGAATATTGTAAGAGTGTATTACCATTTCGATTTGGGATGGGTTTTAAATAGACAATATCATATATATTACAGATAGATGCTTTTCAACTGTATGAACAAAGCTGGTATGAAACATAATTTATTTTTATAATAAGGCATATACTTTTTTAAAGGGACTGTAAACCACGAATGACGAAAAAAGAAAAGTTCTAAAATACCGTATTTTTTCACAATTATTAGTTTATATTGATTAAAATATCACGACTGGTACATGTATATTACATTACTTGCAAAAAGTTCATATTTTCAGTATATTCGGTAACAAAATTTCGCGATGTGACGTCGCAAAAATAGGTGACATAACGATATACACACTATAAATAACGCAAGTAGATTGATCATTTTATATATAAAATATATTCAATTCACTACGCATGCACAATTTGCATTCCTGGGTTTACCACGTGACGATGAATCATTTATTTTTGTATTTATTTATTTTTACTGGGTATGCATACCCAGTAAAAATAAATAAATACAAAAATAAAGTAAAAATAAAAAAACAACTTTGTTCAAGTAATGTTATATACCAGTCGTGATATTTTAATCAATATAAACTAATAATTGTAAACAAATACGGTATTTTAGAACTTTTCTTTTTTTCGTCATTCGTGGTTTACAGTCCCTTTAAATCCCTGTATTTATGTAGTATATGATTCCAATTGTTTGTTTGTTTTGCTCGCATGTCAAGAATATGGATGAATCCTGAATAAACGTTCACGCGTGAATTAGGAGCAATTCTTCGTTTAATTGTTGTTGATCACATCATTCGCTGACGCTGCAAAATAATTTAAACAAATTCATTAGATTCAAAGAGGTATTGCGTTGTTATGATCGTTTGAAAACGTGTCAATGGTAAACTTATGCAATACTTATCATTGACTGTATATTACACAAACTAACTATTACGAACCGTACATTTGCACACGTATATCATGCAACTCCACTCAGCATAATCAGTATATAAATGCAATACGCAAGGCTTACTTGAATGGCAATGTCACAAAAACGTACAGTAGTATGTATAATTTGTATAGAACAAAGTCCGAAGCAATACTAGTGTATGTAAAACAATGCGACCACTTACCTACTCGCACCAGTCGAGTCGCATTCCTAGCGAAATTGCTGTCCCCTTCTCCTACACAGATGTAGTGTCCAAAGTCCTCGTCAGACACACGGGTACCGACTTTGGAAGTTGCGGTTAAAAATAGAACAGGGGAATCGCCGTCTTGTTCAGCAGTGACCTATAACACAATAATATTCCTTTTAAAATATGTCCGTTATACCGTTGTTCGATCCAAAATACCCATCCACGTGCTATCTATTAGATTCTGAAATATGTTTAACCGGAAATGGACCACCAATTTATATTTGCTAACTGCTTGTAGTGCGATGTGTGCTTTTCTTGGTTTTTAGCTTTTTATAAAAAAAAAGTTATTTCATTGATTTTTACCGTTTTTTCTCAAGGCTTTTCGGGAGCTGACTCCGTCTTGCCTTGCGTATTATTAAACATAATTGTGCATTATAAATGTAATCAACACAACATTTGCAAAACTAGAAGTGGTTTTCTTTTTTTAAAGATTTACACTTACAGCTGCATTTGTATATACACGAAACAAGCTTTCTTTTCGCTATGTAATACCAAATTACATTGCTTAGTTGTGGTCATGGTCAATGTTACTGTTGCTAAAAATGAAAAAAAGAAAGAAGGTTTTCGTGATCTCACATGGGTTTTTTTTTTTGCTTAACTGGCTTATGAATGCAGCTTACGTGCAAATCTTGTTAGAGAATACATTTCGAGCCAGTCGGGACAAGGAAAATGTCTATGTTGCTAACAATAGACTAAACCGTTGCCGCTCAATAACTCGAGTATGGATGGAGGTATCTCTCTGACATTATGTGTACAGGTAGCTTACATGAAACATTCGTTTGTTATTAAAAATTAACTCAGTTTATCTAAATATGTTAACACATGTTATAGTGGCATAACCATGTTTCTTGTTAACATTTTTTTCAAAGCGCAAAGTAATGTTAAGTATTAGTATAAAGTAGTAGTACATTATATTTCCATCCAGGGATGATCTTCTTGTCCTCTGGGTCCATCCAGTAGGCGTCTTTTATTGGCTGTCCCTCCACAACACATACAAGGGAGACAACTGATCCAACTTTGACATGAATTACTTCCTCCATCACATCTACCTCCACGGGGACTGAAAGACATAATAACACAAAACATGCGCGGATGGCATACAGATATACTAATGGGCATGAGTAGTTTCAGGCATGGACATTTAACCTTTGATTTTACATAAGGACAGTAGAACGCTTCATAAACCGCTGAAAACTGAACATTCAGAAATATAATACATACACAGAATGTTAGACAATAACAGATTCACTGAGATACACCTACGGTTTATAGACGCTTCGTATTTCTTTCAATACCAGTATGTATATCTGTATTTTCATATATGTTATCGAATATACGCAAACAAATATGTGTTTTCCGCGAGTGGGAGCATCTTATATGACCAAGACTTACCAGGAAAAAAGGTTAATTGTATGTGTAGCGTAATAAATGATAACAGTTTCATCCCAGCTTCATTTTACGAACTTACAAGTAAGTGACAGCAGCTACATTGTATTCGTAACTTGTTTCTTACATTCAGGATTTATTAAGCTGTTTTTATTGATTGAGGCTAAATAACCAAACCATACAATTATTATGTCCTTAACTGTCGAAGTACGTAAGCAACAATGATTAAATCTCATCATACATTTCAGTACGTTATTTTATAATAGTCTATGCTGTCAACAACTATTCTGACATTCTCATGTTTCAATGTTTCATAAACACATGATTTAGGTAATAAGCTAAATATTCAGTTCTAACCTCTGCAATCTTTTTGCAAAGAAGAATATTTTGTGTGATCCTTATTGTGAATATCGTAACATTGTAACGCATTCATTCAATAACAATTACAGTACTCACATGTCAAACAATTTAGTTCATCGATGTTTCATTTCGCGGTCCTTATATTACATTTCGCAGTAACAGAACTGCCGTTTAGTCTATAGTTATACATATCGCGTGTTACTCACAGTTCACTTCGATGTCGATCGTGTAGTTGAGGCCGCCAAAAGAGTTCCTGCCCTCGCAAATGTAAGTGTCATACGCGTAGCGCGTCATGTCCGGAAAACGAAGTATTTCTCCGGTTATTCCCGTGTCTGGCGAGACAAATAAGAAATGTCCTTTTATGCAAAATAGTGTTCTATATGTTACGTCATAACACACTTTCTTGCATAAAACCATGCAGGGACATATTTCTCACACATATATATCGTGATTAATGTAATAACCATTCAAAAGGACCTCACAGGGTTATCAAAACCCGATAAGACTTACACATGTAACACACAATGTGAGTATTATCATTTACCTATGTGCACAATGATGTACAAATGTTATACACTATTTAGACAGATTTCATGTTTTTAGCATATTTATATATGATTTCACATGCCTTTATATAAACGGGTTTACATCTTTTTTAGCTCTTTTAAATGCACATACGCAAATTTCCATAGTTTTTGAATACGGACCTACGACATGCGCATTTCATTTTGTCTAAAGTCTTTTAAACCATAATCGTAAGTCATGTCCCTACCCACGGTGTTCTCCAATCCCCGATACCAGCGAACTGTAGGGGTAGGATTACCCGAAAAGTAACACTTCAGTTCCGGTGTGCTGCCTTCTGAGAACTTCTCACGACGGACAGACGACCTTTCTGGGATAATCCGAGGCGCCTCTGAAAACACACAACAACATTATCATAAATAATTTAATTCACATAATAATATGTTTAATTGCGAGAAATGGTAATTGTGGTTAGATATTCTCTCCATGTTTATTTACAACCTACAAACTATACGTCTGCTTGCCGATTTCAAACGATGGCATAACATCGATATAATACAATAGGACACAGGCAGTAATTTGCACTTCAATAAGTATCTTTATATAAAACGATCGAAACAGGGTTTTCGTGTGTTTTCTACTTAATAATATGTATTTCCTTATGAACCTGTTTTTTTCGTTTTGGCAGAATATAATTTGTTGTATTTGAATGTGCTTGACAAATTACAATTATACCTATGCATAACATTTGATATATGTAATTACACCTAAACATGAACAAACATAAAAGTAAATTAAAATCACCAGAATACACTAAGGTTCGTTGTTTCATTCCTAGTGGTCCATATATGTTGGCTTTTCAAGATTTATTTTGCATGCTTTACTACAGGCAAAGTGTTTGTTTCAAATAAAGTAATGTCACTTGTCTCGAAATAGAGTCAGCATTTTCGGGACAGTTTTCATAGGTTTTATACCTATACTTTTACAACCTTCATGACGATTGTCAGCCCATACCACACCATTACACACCACATCACACCACACCACACCGCAATAAAAAAAACATTCACCACACACTTATCTGTTTATTAATATCAATTAACAACATTGTCATACCGACTATTTCCACTGTGTACTGAGCGATGACCGTTCCGGAATCCGTCTCACACGTATAATCTCCTGCTAACGCGTTGTCCACCCTCTTAATGATCAAGGTCCAGTCGTTCTGAGTCGGCTTTTGGACTTCAATATTGTTCTTGAACATTAACATAGCATAAATAACAAGATTGGATAGGCTCAGAGCGGGCACGTTGTTTCGGTTCTAATTCACGAGCAATCAGAGGACATATGTTCACGAGTGCCGTAGCGTCGAGTGAAAACACCTAATTTCTATGATCGCGAGTGGTTGTTTAGTTTTATTCTTTACTGTTTCCAACAACGAATTGCCATGTGTTTATCATTAATAAATCTTCATATAAGACATGAGAGAATAACATAAAAATAATATAATAAAACAGTCTACTGCACTATATGTTTATTTGTGTCATGTTCGTGTGTTGTGTTGTGTATCCTCATTTTCATGATTTGTTAGATATAAATGGATTAAACGATTGCATAAGAAATTGTCATTGATATATATATATATTTGTTTCTCCAAATAGTTACCGAGAAAGTGTAGGAAATACACACACTCAACATTAGGTATGCAACCATAGCGGATGTGTTACACGCTCACCCTAAATTACAAATTATGTTACTAATATTACGGAATATATCGAAATGTGTCTTATGATGAAATGCAATATACTACTAACACGTGTACATTTCAAGATGATGAGTATGCGTCCTTACGACTATATGCAATATTTGTGTGCAATGAACATGCTTATTATTTCCAGACCATTGGCTTTTATAATATTATTAAACAATATTGTTTTCAAGTGTTAAATAAACATTTCTATGAGTAAAACGTCAAGAAAGATGGATTATAGTTGTGTACGTGGAAGCGATGTGTTATTGTGAAACTGCGCCAGGTATAGGCTGCGAAAGAATGTGAAATTTATGCTGTATATAGTGCATATAGGAATAACAATTTTGTAATAATAATTGCGTTTTCTACGAATTTGTGTCAAACACAATTGAATAAAGACAAAGAAAAGTGTTCTGCTACAGAACATCCAAAAAATTCAACACATTGTGCGAACTACGTCTAACTCCGGAAGATGGATAATTAGTTTACTGTTATAAAGTACAGTGGACTATTATGGAGTTTCAAGTCGAACATGAATTGGATTAAATTGAAAAAGTATGTTTCTACGCAGGCTGAAAGAACTTAATTTGTTGACATATAGAGGCAAACGAGCTGGTCGCCCAGGGTTCGCAACATGAACAGTGTGAACTTGAGCAACATAAAAAATTGCAGTTTGACCCAACAAACAACTTTAACCAGCACCGGGAAACAGATTGAAAATGTCAACGATTAATACGAGATTAGTGTGAGGAAAAACTGCAGAACTCGTACAGCTTGTATTGGAGGAACACATTGATCTATGCCTTGTTACGAAAAGTTGGTTGCGGGCTGTTGGGAATTGGGCGCGAAGTCGTGTGACGCCGCCGCCGCATAACGTCACATATATGTACGTCATTTTTATTATTGTTTATATATATATTTATGCTTGGCAAAAAGGACGACATTAAAAGTTAAACACAACGCCATTATTATTATTATCCATTTCAAGTTGACATTTTGGTGCCGTGAACAGGATCATAATGTCTACTTGAAATGGATAATAATAATAATAGCCTCTTGGTCGATCACGGTAGCGAAGGCGGAAGTAACGTTAGGTTCCCAGAGTGGCCATGTTGAACCGCTGCATAACCAACTAGGTCCGTTTAGCCATAACGTGCTGCTTTGCAGTTGAACCGCTGAGATACCTCGTGTTTGTAGATCTGCCGGGTTTTAATCTGTAGGTCAATATCGCCATTCACACTCTGGAACAAGCGTCTTGATTTCCTTTACTTTGTTGGCAATAAAACGCTTAAGTGGTTTCACTGTATTCAGCCAATGCAAAACTATTTGACTGTCGGATTAACACACGATCTTCTTTACTGGAATTGCTTCTGTGACGTGTTTGACCATGCGAGCTGCGAAAAGAGCTGCCATAAGTTCCAGTCGCGGGAGTCTGATTTTCTCAACGGTGTCACTCTGTTCTTTGCAAGTACAATGGAAGATTTGCTCCCGGAAGTGACGTAGGCGACGGCTACATACGCGCGGATACTCGCATCTGCGAATACATGTAATGTGTTGTTGTCAACGGTTGTCCGGCTCGTAAAGTATCTCCGTTGGAATGAAGAGCGTAAGGCGAAATTGAGGTCACTCGCTATTGACGACCACTGGTTAACAAAGTCCACCGGCAGTGATGTGTCCCAGTCATATCCGTTCTTCCATAGATTTTGTATTAGTATTTTTGCACGGACCGTAACTGGACTCAGCATCCCCTGCGGGTGGTAAATTCTTGACGTCTGTTGAAGAATGCTTCGTTTTGTAGCCGTGGTAGATGGTTCTGTCTTACGTGTAACAAACTTCGCCACGTCTTCATCTGGGTCCCATATCAATCCAAGAATCTGTGCTTGTTTGTCCCTATCATGCACATTTTCGCTTCGGGCAACATCAATAAAACGGGCACAGTTAGAGGTCCATGATTGGAGGTTGAATCCCGCTTCAGTCATCAAGTCACGCGCATGTCGGAAGTAGCTGAGGGTATCGTCTTCGCTGTTAAAACTTGATATGACGTTGTCCACGTACAGATCTCTAGCAATCACGGCTGCCGCTGGATTGTTTGTATTCATCTGGACGTGTTTCAACAGAGTGGCATTTAAAATGAATGGTGAACACGTTGCGCCTTATAACACAGAGCGGAAACGATACGGCACTAGTTTATTGTCGGGGTCCTGAGGGTTTGACAGCCACAAGAATCGGGTCACATCTCTGTCATCTTCATGAAGAGCGACGTTCAAGAATGCTTTTTCAATTTCTGCTGACACAGCGTACTTTCCCAGTCTAAAGCGCATGAACAGCGTTGTAAGATTGTTCAGTTCCGGTGGGGTAGACTCCAGACAGCCATTCAAACTGGAACTACCAGCCGATGCACGGCAACTGCAGTCGTACACTATTCTGATGGGAGTCGTTGTAGAGTCCTTCTTCACACCGTGGTGGGGAATATAATGTATGCGTTTCGATGTGGCAACACCATCTATTTTCTCTATAAAACCTCGGTTTTCTTGCTCTTTGATAATTTCATCGTATTTTAATAGCAGATGTGGTTCTTTGCTCAATCGACGTATAGTGCTCTCTGTCCTCCTCTTCGTGATGTCATAGTTGGTCGGAAGCGGTGGGTGGTTTTGTTTCAACGGTAGCTTTGTTTTGTACTTTCCGTCTGTAAATGATATGCTGTGTTCTTGGTAGTGACCGAGATTCATTGCATCATCTCTGTCGTCAACCTCGTCTGATGAAATACCAATCGACTCTTTACTCCAGAATCTGGTCAGATACGTAGAATCTGAGACGTGGGAAGAAACTACGTCCATCACGTAGGAAGTACTATCGGTGTGTGCAGGAAGTGGTCCGGACAGGAAATAGCCGATGCGAGAGCTGACGGATGTGGGACCATCGCCTCGTACTACCTGGTCTCCAATGATCTGCCAATAGAAATCTGCACCGACAAGTAGAGAGATGTCAAATGTATCCCCTATCGTCACCGAATGTGCGAGTTGCAGCCCGCGGAGGTACTTCAAACTCTTGATAGACTGCTGACAGCGGTTCATAATGGGTTTCGCTTTAACAGGAACGATAAGTACCCGAATTGGAATCATACATCCGTCTGTTGCCACGATTTTGATGGTTGCTGTGTCAAGACGTCTGACGCTGTGTGCGGGATCTCATAAAGATGATAAGTTGATGATGTAAGAACCGTCACGTTGCAACCGCAGCTTGTTGGCTAACTTCTGCGTAATGAATGATCTTTGCGCACCTTCGTCCATGAGTATATTGGCCTCAGCGTACCGGTCGACGGCGCACACAGGTGAGACTGCTGTCTTCAACAGTACATCTGAGTGGGCTGTCAATGACGACGAGTGTAATATGGCTGCCCCCTCTCTGTTACCCCATGTTTGGCCATTGTGACTGCTAGAACGATTCTGTGAAGTTTCAGAGGTGTTATTTGTTACACAATTCGATGAATTCTGTGACGATTCACATATGAATGAATGATGTTTGCCTTTATATTTGCGACAGCAAAATCTTGATGGGCAGTTTACAGCTTGATGTGATTTGCTCAGGCAATTAAAACAAAGTCCTTTCTTCTTTACGATGGAAATGCGCACTGAAATGTCACTTACTGTTTTGCATTCACCCTGGTGGGTTCTTTCACAGAACACGCACAACTTCTCGACTTCCTTCTGGAACTTCGGCGACTTCCGGTTGTAGGTGGTCTCCTTCCGTGCCCCAGTGTGAAACCATGCAGGGGGTATAAGGTTTGTTTGGTCGTTGTGTGTGTCCCCTGCGTCCATTATGTCGATCTCTCGATAAATTGCCCGTCGAAGATCGCTCAATTGCCAACTTCCGGTCCCGTGATCTCTCGCTAAATTCCGTTTCGTGTCTGGCGGTAGTCTCTGTAAAATGACGGGAACGAAGAGATTGCCGTAATTGTCTTGCAATTCTCCAAGCAATTCAATACCCCGAATATTCGTCCCCAACTGGTCATAAAGTCCTCGTAGGCTCTGTACAGTCGCGGACGGCGACGGAAGCTGTAATAACGTATTCATGTATGCCGCTATGATTTTATGTTTTTGTCCATACCTTTCAGTCATAAATGAGATAACCTGACCGTAGTTAGCGTTGGTAAGAGCAAACCCTTCGATTGTTCTGGCCGCCTCGCCCTCCAACATTGTCTTCAAATAATTAAACTTTTGGACATCTGTCAAACTTCCGTTGTTATGTATGCTGTGTTCTTGGTAGTGACGGAGATTCATGGCATCATCTCTGTCTTCAACTTCGTCTGAGGAAATACCCAATGACTCTATACTCCAGAATCTCGTGAGATCCGTAGAATCTGAGACGTGGGTAGAAATAACGTCCATCAAGTAGGAAGTATTATCGGTGTGTGCAGGAAGTGGTCCGGACAGGAAATAGCCGATGCGAGCGCTGACGGCTGTGGGACCATCGCCTCGTACTACCTGGTCTTCAACGATCTGCAAGTCTAATATCTACTTGAAATGGATAATAATAATAATAGCGTTGTGTTTAACTTGTAATGTCGTCCTTTTTGCCAAGCATAAATATATATAAACAATAATAACAATGACGTACATATATGTTTATGCTTGGCGTCTCTAAAACAGCAACTTGCCAAACAAGTTCCTAAGAGTGTGTGTGATACTTAAGAATAAATAACGCACTTGAATTGGGTCATGTACTTGTTCTCAATTTTGTCCGTTTAAGTGTTTCACAACATCAATAACAGTTAGTAAGGAAGATATTGTCTATCTTATAAACCAAATTCCAGGAAACTAATGTACTCGTCGTAACAGAGCTTCAATATATGAACACTTTTACGGTCAGTGTCAGGTTATGTTGGCAAGCAACATGATGGTAGTGAGATTCAAGTGCATTGGTTGACGATTACTTTTGTCATTATTTATACCACTAAGCAAGACACACGTCCGCATTTCCTGATCAGTAGAATATATTTATTTCAAAATAAGCATTGTGATTATTAAGTGAATCATAGAGTTTGCCAAGAATAGCCTGACTGACTTAACGAATGAGTATACTTAAGTACGGCTATGATAAACACATTCGTAGTCCAGCTAACATCGAGTTTAAAAGCCACTAAATCTTAACAAATAACTGTTATGTTGTCATTTATCTCGTAACACACGTTTACAAACAAATAAATGAATAATAGGACATTCGAGCCTGTAATTTGTGCACAGTTCACAGGCAAAAGGTCAATCTTAACGCGATATACCATTTGTTTGTAAATAGTTGATCCAATCGTTAGAGTTCCCTCTTTTGCCGACTTCCATCGAATCTGAAATGCAACGAGCACAAAATACGTCAGTCACCATGAGAATTCTAGGTAAACTGAACGATTAACTGTAAAGCAGGGGTGTCTGGGGGCCGTAACCGCCTTAAATAGTTAAATTACATTCTGTATTTGAAGGATACACTGTATCATAACGTTTACATAATCCCTCGTTATTGTATGTGCTGTCATAGTGCCATTATGGATGTTAACAAAGGAAAATAGAAAAAGGCAAACTCAAAAAGTAAGTATATTAATTTCAATATCATACATTAATTTTAGTTCTTCACGTTGTATCTTTTGCAATAATTATTATATCACGCAGTGTTTAATATATATGTTAATGTAATATGATCTCTTTTGATATGCTGTACAGCTTATTTTAAACAAGTACTTTGTTGACACAATTAATAATTGAAATCATAGCATACATCAATGACATTATATAATCAAGATAGACACATCCTACTTTATACCGATGTTTTTACATCCAATTGTTGGAACACTCACATCAATTTGGCGGACTCTCCTCGACGGATTTGCAGCTTGGTGGTAGGTACGCCGGAAACCATCATGAGGATATGCACGTCTAAACGGTAAAGCATTTGCAAAGTAATGAATCAATACTACATCATCGGAAAACAAACATGAATATCAGTGGCGTATACATATGTAGGCCACGGACTACAACTTTTTCTCAAACAACAAAAAACATACGAGTCCCGAATATGCAAAAACATAAATCGAATGCATAGGGTATTACAGTATGAATGATTTATTATAATTTAATATATCGATTGATGTATTAACAATACTCTCATAAATGCTATAAATGATTGTGGCAAATGTTCATGCATTAGGATAAAATTGTGTACATATAAATACTGTATTTAGTGCGGCATCGGCCATGATCAACACCATACTTCGCATATTGGCTGTAATACAACGGATACATGTTTAATTTGCTTCAACTGAACATATAATAATTTGTTTGAATTAATAAATTCCGTATTTGTGCATGATGCGCTAAGAACGATAAAAAGCTGTATACTTTATAACATGTATATCACTCTTTGTACGCTACTAATATCACCATACAGAACGAACGTCGGTATGCATATAGCCCGTATACATCGCCGTTATTAGTATTTTACATAAGAATCGCTCCGCCTTGAATGATGTCTGCAGCTTTACAAGCTGCACATTTTAATTACCACTATATATATATTCACTCAACAACGTTTCAACATTATACGATTAAATCACCATGTGTATGTCACAATTTAAAGTGTGACATATACAGACATGTTTTTAAAAAATACGACAATCTGTGAAAAATGTCTCTTACAGTAATTTCCGTTGCATTAACGTCGCAGATCATTAACAAATAAGTTATAATATAGGCATTTCGTAATATTATCAGTAACAAATAATTAACATTTTATTTCGACTTTTCCCATAAAGATCATTGTGTTAACATGGTTGCGCCGAATAATCTTATGAATTCTATTAAAACGTTATATTGTTTAATGGAACACACATGAGGTCTTAAATGTGTTTGATATTAAGTTATAAAATGCGTAATGATTGAGTCTTGCATAAACATCGTATAATAAACTCACAAACGATGACTTGTATCCCAGCCTTATATATCATTTCCTTAAGTTTGAGTTATGTCTGCACTTCGAGCAAAACAAGATGACTGATGTATATTTTATAATTAAGCTCTGAATATAGTCTACAAGATTCGACCTAAACAAGTGAACCAACTATTAAAAGTGTTAACTTCCCGGACACTTGAGATATAACGCTGATAAAGTGTAATTGTTTGTGTGTTTAATTCACCAATATACGGCATTGTTAACAATGCTGAGACAGAATAGCTTCAACCAGACGAACAAACGGACAGTCGCACAGACAGACATTGCGACTTGTATATGCCACTTTCTTCTAAAAGGGGCATAGAAAAATGAAAAACGGAAGAAAACATAGTTAAAGCAAGTAGACCTTTAGTTATGTAAAGTAATATGGAATTGTATTTATACTTTAGTGTTTCGTGAATACATAATTGGCTCAGTGTGAAGATCAGCATGCTTTAAACCAGTTTAATCTCCCAATTTATTTTTTTCATCGACATTCCCAGGGACGTGACGGTAGCCGTATTAATGTTTATGTTTGTGATGTATGTATCACCATGTATTATATAGACACTCGTCCGTTTGCCTTAAGTATAGGATAAGCGATAAGCAACACAATTTGTCCCTTTATAATGTGCGAGGATGTACATATGTCCGTATTAGCAGCTGATCATCTTTCTTTGGGTTTCATTATTTTATATGTTAACGTCGCTTTAAACATATACTCTAGCACAATTGTCAACCGCTGCTCTAAAAGCATATCTCTTTAGAGCTCAATGACAAGAACATTGTTAAAACGGAAAGTAAAATGGGAAGTTAGCATTATAGGTATATCTGTTTATGAACTATTTAAGTTTTAACTATTACGGAACATTTGCCATGCTCTAAAATATCCATTATATACATCTTTAACGATTTTAAAAACCGGAAAATTATAAAGCGTTACAAACGTGAAACGATTAAATAATTTGGAGAGTTCTAATGTTATCGTTATATTTTACGAAATGACGAGGATTGCTTATATAATCTTTAAAATACACCACTCAATGTATGAGCACTGTTCGAGTCTAGTTGAAGATATCTTGTTTTTCTTTTTTTTTATTTTATTGTAGTTTTTTACTGGAGCTATTTAGTTCAAATTTAAAGCATATAATGATACACTTCAATACATGCCAACATCTGTGAAAAGGTCCCTTTAACATATCATAATGAACTGTTACTTAAGAGTATACGAAGGAGTGGTGTCATTATTCTTATCACGTTGGAGCTGTTAAATTGTTCATCAATGAAGTTATCTTTTGTACGATATATCTATGATATCTTAAGTGGTTTAACTTACGCACACAAAGACACATCTTCCGCCGGAAAAAAATGCGTCTGTGTCTAGTGTTTGCGAATCGTCCGCACATGCCTGTATGTCACAAGTTGCTCAAGAACGCTAAGTGTAGTTCACTTGTCTCTATTGTTGGGTGAATTGTTTGCATATATTCTCCAGATAAAATGTCAAGTTTTAGAATACAATTTTCAACGCTTCACAGTGTTGTCAAAACGAACTTTTTTAAGTTGTGTAAAAACATAAAAGAAGCATTTGTAATTTGCAAATTCGTTAATCCATAATACCATATAACCAGTATCACTTACACAATATTTCTGTCATTTAAAGATTGTATGTTTTGAAAGGTTAATTTATGCATATATTTTATTTGTATTGAACTTAAATGTATTGGAAACGTCACATACTTACTGAATTATATATTGTATGTATTAAGGCGATGCACTTATGTATACATCTAAATAAAATGTCCGTTTTGTCCTGTTCTGTTGCGCTTCCAATAAGGATGTTTAGATTGTAAGCGTTAACAAACAGTCTTTTAAAAATGCAAACTACGAAACATGTGTCGAAAAAGTTTAATTATTCAATGCAAGCAAACGATCAGTTTTTTAATGCTTGCTGACACACTTTAGAGAACACTGACATACCTGTTGTCAAATTTTATATATTATATTATACATAATATATAATATGCTAAACTCATTAAGCAATAATAATAGCTGAAAAACATAAAAAAGTTCAGCTATTTATGTGCCCACTTTACAAGATGTGGTTGAAATAAAAAAGGTTTCTATAAAAAAAGATGTATAGCATATACATGTAGAAACTATGGAACGTAGGTAATACATACAATGTTTCATCAAATGGTTAATAATTTATTCATTGAAAAGTTGTACCTTGTTTAGCACGTGTTCATTACGGTAAATTTGTATAAATTTATACTTGACATATATCAAACACATTCTTATCATTCTTAATTTCTTCCAGATACATCAGATTATTGTTTTAAGAACATGAAAGTTGTAGATGAATCGGATTGCATTTTAAATGATGACGTCATCGGATATCAAGACGAGTGCGAGATCGTATTAAGTCACCTCTGAATAAATTCAACTCCTATTGACGCATTTAGGTCATCTGGTGCAGATATTTTAGTTTAAAATGTTTGTCATATTTTTACTCTTATTCTCTTATTTAATCATTCATGGTAATGTTAACAAGCTGTAATACTTGTATTTATTTTAAGCAATTTAACACTTTTTTCTTTTTCTTTTTATCCTCGTTGAGGTTTCATTTCATCGTGCCTAAGAAAGTTATGTTGCTGGTGCTCCGGTCTGTTCAAGGCCATTGACAAATTGCCATTTAATTTTAATCGTGCTCTCTATAAGGTAAATTGTGGGCTAACTATGAGTTTTAAGAGTTCGTAGAAAACGGTTTAAGCACCGTGGTGTTTTTGAATTTACCAATCCTAGGCGGTGACGCCAGACTTATGTACTGCCTCTTTGTTCGTCCTTTAACGGGTTACGTGTTGTAAAGTTTGTATATGTGTCATTTAAATGTATACAGGGTGCAGGATCAATATGGTTCACACGGGTTTACACACGGGATGTACGGAATGTAATCACATCGATAAGAACTTTATTTTGCAAATTTCTTGAGTTATTGAAATACATTTGCAAACATCTTTAGTGCATACAAGACAGGTTTGCATTCAGTTTGTGCCGGTATATTTCGATTAAAGCATTAATCTGTGTATTCGTCGAAAATTGGTTCCAAACGTTTGACAGGTTGAGAAAACGACGCAAACATAACCGTGGACATGAATGCTGAAAACATCAAATTTTCGGCCAAGAACACAGACTTATTAAATAAAGTAATTTTGACGTATTTCACATCGTCGTAAGCAGCATAACAATATGCACTAGAATACATTCTATAGAAAAATAGTTTTAAAAAGTTATTTGAAAAAGAGCACCACATTCCGGAGTGTTTGCATCCATTAACGGTAAATCGTGAACCCAATACATTCACGTGATCCTGCACCCTGGTATAGCTCTGGGCTAAGCAATGCAGTGTACAGTACGATTCCTATCATGCTTATGCAGCTGAAGTTTCATTGTATGTTCATACGTTTTCTGAATCGCAATGCACCTAGGATAAACAATTAAACCAGATGAACACGCTATCATTTATGTTCATCTTTACAGGCAGTGTAAACACCGCTAGTGTGGTAAAACACTATCAGATGTACAGCCAGCTTAAAATAATTCCAGTGATAACAACGCTGTTTGTGACAAAATACCATCAGATTTATCAGGTGCATCCGTCGATCCGGCCCTCTCAATGAATACACCTATTAGTGAGATAAAAATATGTTAAAGCACACATGTTTGATAGGTCAATATACAGTTATTGTATATAATACCAATTGCGTTTATATATATATTAAACAAATAATTGCTTAATCTAGCTCTCCTGAGTAATCTGTAGCATGTATAATGTTTCACCTTGGTCCGGCTCTTTTGATTGGTTGCTTAAGTATGTTAATATGCGCGTGAGTTTTTTTGCTTAAAATAGTTAATGCATGGAAATAAGAACCTTTTGTACATGTTGTTCTTGATCTTTTTTTCCCAAAAATAACGACGTATTACACTTTTTCAACCTACCAATAAGCCTATACAAGTATGTGTTTGTGATTAAATTTTGACACCTGACAAGAAGAAGCATGAACTTCTTTCCACTGAATATCCGGAGTGATGCGAATGATCACCCGAATAATCGTATATAAACTTAAAATTAAGGAACATTTCCAAAAATGTTAAAAAATCCACTGCGCAGAATTGTATAGAGGGTTACTTAAAATTGTATCGTTTCACTGCCGGACCGATTAAAGGGCTGTATGGATGCCTGTATGTTTTTCGGTAGCCAAGCGTTTATCCATGCTCTTGTAAAATACTTAATGTAGTTCCGTTGTAGTTTAAAAGAAAGGAAATCGTGTAAAAAAAAATCCATCTTGAGTTGATGGTTGTTTTCATTGTGGATTAGTTTGTTGTGCGTGCATAGTGCGTCATTTATTCTACTTTTTACAAATTACACAAGCTCAAACTATAGCGTTTCTGTGGTTTCGTATAAAGATAATGCGATCACAGCCACGGTATTCTTAAGCGAATCTGCGAACGAAATCCGTTCTTTCTCGAGGTTTATAAACGCCACCTCATCACCGAGCTTAAAATTTCAAAATATAAGAATTTCCAGCAGTATAGGTGATGTGTTGCTGGTGCATTCGGCGTTAACTGAAGAATATATATCAGAATACACGTCAGCGGTTTATGTGTACATGCCTTTTTTCTCAACTGCAAATTTAAACATGAAACAAAAATGCTACAACAATGAATTGATCAAGTATGTTCATAATCCATTTCTTAGCAGAATCACATTTGCATGGAGTTATTCGTAGCATTTATATTTGCAATCCAATAATTTTAAACAAAGACCACGTTGCAGAAAACAAAACACACATATTAGCGTTGGGGGTTACGGCGTTGGTACGCTCAATGTAAAGCATTGTGGTATCAAGCCAGTAAAAAAGCCGATCCTCATACCCACCAAAAAAAAAAAAAAAAAAGTGAGATTGTCCCCGCATCTCCAGATTAAGGTTCGATGATTGAAGATATAATTGCTGTTCATTGCATATACATTACATAATGCATTTCGCTTTATACCGTTTCAACTTGCATGTACTTAAATACATTTTAATTTACCATACACTAATAAAATAATTCTTTAAAATAAATTATTGACCTCCGATTGATTTAACAATATATTATTTGAACTCCACCTGTCTCGCTTTTTATATTTAAGATGGAGTTTTGTTGCAACCGAAATAAAATTTGAATGTTATATTTAATCAAGAAAACACACTTTATGAGTGCAATATATGCCTCTTATTAGTCCCAACAATTGTTCTGATATGAACAAGAATTAACCATCCAACCCATTTTGTAGCTTACTTCAACGTTAAATAAAGGTGTTGGTATGTTTAAACTCTTGTGTTCATTAATTTGATGAGAATGATAGAAACGCACTTATCTATATAACTCTTCAGGCGCGGAAACCTGAAGTGACAAGCCTTATTTCAATCTGCGCTGTGTGATATAAGTATGGTTGTGTGATGTTTCTATATCAACTTGTTAATAAAAAGGTAATCCACAAGATTCTATGATAACGTATTTATTGGTAATTGCCTGCTGTGAGATATCCAGCAATAATTACGGAGAATCCCTTTGAGACTCTGACGAATCACACTAATCCGAGTAATCGGTATTTCTAAATTTGAGAGAATTTGAACAACGTATGTTTTCGATAATAATGCGGTTACTAAGAACGTGTGTATAATCTATCTAAGTTCTCAAATATAAAACACAATGAAACGCTATTTGCAACAGCGATATATTGCAATCGCTACGGGAAACTTCAAGTATGGCGAATACCTATCAAGTCCACAAAATGATTGCATGTTTGATTTGCATAAGCAAAATGGCGCTCTTGATTACGACTTAAATTTAAAATAGTAATTCACATTCATCAATTGACATCGCAAAAATAATAAAGTGATTGTTAAGTTTTTAATATATAGTTTGGAAAATACGTGTAATATTTAGATATAGTACAGTTCGCTGCTGTAAAGACTGGATTGTGAAGTGGAAGCGCATAAAATGTTTCCTCCTAAGGTTCAAGCTTCGAATCCTCTGCATGCAATGTTTTATTCAAAGTTATTTTATATTAGCGTGCACACTTTTGTGCAAAGTTACCATATAGTATTATATATGATCATGTTATATACAGAATAGTTCATGTAAATGTAATGTAAGTGTGTATATTAATAGTATTTAACACGATGGTATACATACAATCATATACAATACGTACAATTGTATATCTCAAACCATTTATTGAAAATACTTACGTGCACATACATAGTATTGCCTCTTGTTTCCAGTTCGACATTTTTTTCTGTATACTGAATGAAAACAATTAACACAAATTACAAATTTGATTAAAAAAGATGAGAGAAAAATAATTTACATATCTGATATTTCCTTAGTGACAGGCCATTTTCAGGAAGGCATCAGATCATCTCGTATATGTTTATATCTGTCCTGTTGATCTCTGCAATCATCATTTTGATAGGAAAACTCAAGTTGAATCATAAATATTTTAAAAAATTTCTAATTTGGTGTGGTCGAATCTAAAGGAATGGATGAAACTAAAGGAACGAAGAATATACTGTTTGGATGTATATTTTACATTTTTTATCTATATAATATTTCACATTGAGCGTAGTACACTGATAACGCAGACTTAACAAAATACCGGTTTGGATAACAATATTTGTAGTACGTCGTATGATGAATAATATTGTTATAAGAGATTTCTGGAAATAATTGACAAGGGACAAGATACTCAATGGTTTATATCTTTTGATTGTACTATATATATTTATATTTACATATCTTTGAATTTATGTATATAGTATAGTGCAGTATATATATTTCAGTAACTATAATGAAGTTCAAAAATCTGATCAATAGTCTACATTTAGAAGGACGCCTGTAAATCCTCTGACAATGAAACATATAGCATTTAATTCGGAGGCATACACTGTTTAAATCTTTTAAATGTCAATTTGTTATTCCACTTATTAGATTGTGACATGTATTATTAGTTAATTCTATTCCAAATATTTAAACAAGTATATATGTGTTAGTATATATATATATATATATCGAATACCAGATAAATGTATATGAAGGCCGATGAAGAAGCCCCTTTAATCGAATACTTAAAAGTACTTTCCAAGAATGAACATAGAACTTAATTTCTCCTGGTCAATCATAACCAACTGAAATTTCGCCAATGCAATGGTTATTCGTTTTCATTGATTTCACATATGGTCTTACATTTTTACATATACACGCGAATGTTGCGTGATTGAAATAATGACCTCGAATATCAACGAAAATAGATCGAATGTCGGAGATTAACGTGCGACAAAAGTAGTTTGAGACAATTTTTTAGTGAAATCATTCTTAATAACTGAAGTCTTGTTGTACATGAAATATTTCCATGTATAACTAAATGCAATCTTTAGCTTCACACAACAAAAATTAACCAAATGAAATGGAAGCTGCGTTTAACCACGCGGTCCATTTTTATGTTATGCGAGCAATCGCCTTGAACGACTGCACAGCAAAAAACGAGCACACATAATACACATCATTGCATTGCATATTGCAAGCAGAGCTTTTTCTGTGATGAGAAATAACAATTAATTATTACACTTTTTGATACTTTACTCGTCACGGTTTCTAAAAGATCATAGACAACCGTTTTCATTTAGGTCGAACAATCTGAAATTAATCTAACTGTAAAAAATATTCTTAGTTGCGTGCAGTGTATTTGAGTTAAGGTGTAAAGTTTGTTTATAAATTTGGTCAGGACATACGAGCCAAATATTGAAGACATCCGTAAAATATGCTATGTATCAGACCTATGAAACGCCCTTTAACCCTTAAATGTTCATCATGTATCTTTCGCTGTGAGTGTGTTTACATAGCAAGCATATTTCGGTGAACGAATGCCTCTACAATTATTGAATACGTTCCACATATTTTGTTTGGGATAAATGGCATAAGTTATTATTAATTATCGATAACAAAGCTAAAAGCATACGGTAATGTCATGCTATGAACGTAAGCAAGTGATGGTTTATATATGAAGCAAGGAATTTGATGGTACTAAGTAGTTTTTAGTTCAGTTATGTATGGCATAATTATAGATGTTGTTATAATTTATGTCTGGTATATGTCTGCTTAAACTACTCTTCAAAGACAGATAATTATGTAGCATTGCATGATATTCCTTTTTATTAGTGCTCAATGGCTTCCTCCAAAAAACACGAGATCTTTTTTTGTATGATTTAGGTTGTCCGAGCCGTTAATTACTATCATATGAAATGGTAACTCGTTAAAGCATAGAGATGCACGTGTTCACAGATATCGACTAATATTTTATTCACCCCCAAACGCATGTGGTTTTTATAGTAGTTCTGTTATTATACTATTAAGTGATGCTATGGTTTCGTATTTTTAGATTAAAGTTATTAATTCAATAACTACTCACCAATTGATAAATTATGTAAATAAATTTAAAACAAACTAAATCATTAACCGCATAGGTTTACGCATTGTAGAACGAACGAAAAGTCCTCGGTCTCTGTTGTTGTTGTGGGATCTTAGCAAAAAGTGTTTTTCTAGTTATTCGTAATTATCACTGTAATACTATTTATGACACACAAAATTGCCGAACCATACTATAATACCATATGAAGGCAGCGATTGAAACTAATTGGAATCCATAAAACTGGTTCATTTTCTTCTCAAAGCACTGTCGCTTAAGTTGTTAAGTGATGTAATAATCTGAGTGTATGTTAAATTTTCCTAGTATGATTCTCCCTTTTTGGACTTAAACCGTGATTAGTTAACTGACAGGAAATTTTACTTGTAATGATTAAAGATTCAATGAGTTCGAATACATGGAGAAAAAAAAACTCATTATATTGCCTAGGCATTTTGAGCATTGACGTGGAGCTAACATAATTATAGAATAGATTGAAAAAACATTAAACTAGTAGTGACCTATAATTTATATTCCGCAAGGAAATAGCAGTTGACAACAAAACTTTGTAAATGTTTATTGCTTTAAAACTTAAAAGAAGGCTGTAAAGAAAACGGCTCGTCCTCAAAATTGTGTAATGACGTCGTTGTGTGTTTATCAAAAGAATGCTTTTAAAGCACTGTTAGTCTTTCTTATTCCATAATATATGTGGAAACACTTGTAAAGTCATTTGTAATTAACGATTTGACATACAATATGTTGTGTCCGGTTTAAGTTCGCGACCGGAGACTTATATTTTTTAGAATATATATGGATAATGCTTATTGCAGCCACTTGCCCAGTTTAAGTTGATTAAGATTTTTAGACCTTTTGTCTTGATAATCATTAGAAATAAGCACATTAAAGGTTACTTTTATTTGTTCAAAATTATAATCATCTAGACGTTATTGAACATAGCAAAAAACAGCATCTATTTATGATATGTTCACGTTATGAGACTGCTTCTAAATATTTACATAGTCGCAAATTGGAAATTGTCACTGAGCTCGGAAAATATGAGTTCAGCTTAAAATCTCTAAAGTGTTTCATAAGATGTTTGTCGAAAGCATCTATTCCTGGAATAGCGTGTTACACCGTTTGCCTGTTGATGAACGCATGCTGTACTAAAGGCAATTAATGCTGAACTAAATGCGGCGACAAATAAAGGAAACTGTCTGAGACGACTCTAAATAGACTGGTAGCATGTAACTATAAAATCAACTGACTGTACTTTATTAAGCACTTTTACGTACCAATGTTGTAGTTTGTTAGTAAATATATTTTATTTATTTCACTCTTATTTGAATTCACGGATCTATTTAAACACGTATTTCCTTAAAAAAAGACATGTTAAATGTTAGGTTGATCATTATTTCTTTCTGAGGGTTTCTTTTTAGTATTTTGCTTGCAATTGTTTCTATATCAGGACCGTTCATTGTTGCTTGTGTTATAATATTCCAATATCGAATATTTGATTAGTAACACAGATAATTCAGTGCTACAATGATACCGCATTAGATCGCCTTTTTTCCCTAGCAAATTGCAGTATGCGATGATAGAAAACAATCATGTCGAAAGAGTTGAACAATTGCTCTAACTACGTCTTTAAATCTTTGGAATCTCACTTTTAAGCAGTGTCCACACTAACATGTTTGCTAAATTGAAGCACACATCAAAAAGTGATCCTGTTTATCTGTTATTGCAATTTAAAAGCAAAACAACCGAAAACCCCATTATAATTTATGAGATTGTTTCTACAAATGACAGATACATCTGATATATGTATTAACCTCCATCGCAACGGCAAAACATATGAGAGGCAAAGTGTATACCAGTCCGTATGATTAATGCTGATCTGTTCTTATTATTTATATTGTATGACTTTTAGTGTATGTATTTGCCTGGTGTTGTATAAGCAAGTATTCACTTGCCTTAAATAAAATACTAGAGGATGATTACAAGAATGTGCACTACTGAACAAGGTTTTGTAGTATGCTTAACCATTGGAACCAATATATGAATATTACATGACTGACTTGGTGACAGTAAATGTGTCAACTTGAGGAAATACTATCAACCGAGGGGAAGCCGTGGTTGACAATATTTTTCCGAAAATTGACAAATTTACTGTCACCCTGTCAGACATGTAATATTTATTTTATTCAACCGAAAAAACTATTCAAACATGAACAATTTGTATGAACCATGAACATTATATTTTTATTATTGTGATATAACCGCAATAACCAACGCTTACATGTCGATTATTTCGATTCTAACACGATTTGATTAATAAATCATCCGCGACTGAAAGGTTATAAATGAGAACTATACTAACTTCTTTTACTTTTCCGCGAAAACGTGACGTCACCACAAAATCAAAATCAAATGAGGTCGACTTCATTCATAAACAGTGCGCGGACAATCAATGTGACGTCATACTTATATGTAAACATAAACAAAATGCATGCGCGAATGGGACAGTCTAATATTTGACCATTCCGCACGTGATTGCTAAGGTAGCGGGCGACAGTATTTTTTTGACAGTATTTTTTTTCCCGCTGGGTCTGACAGTATTTCTATGTCACGATGGCCTATGGGAGTTTAGCATTATGAGTAAAAGTGAGGTATAATACTCATAAATAGTCATTTGACGAAATTTATAAATTGTTCTGTAGTTTCATTGATCCTATATTTTGGAATCGTTAATTGTGTTCATTTGAGTAAAAGTTTGTTAGGGGCACTTTGAAAACTCAATATTATCAGTTAAGCACATCAATAGACGTAATTCACACCATAGCTATTTGCTAAACTGCACGCTACTAATGGCGTGTTGCATACTAGTATATAAAGTATTCTAATTTAATGAAACTCAAAGGAATCCCTTATTTATCCTTTATAGGTATTTATTTTAACTTTATGCATACATCATACTACTATATAAACATATAATATGATTAAGTTTCGTTACAATGACTTTGCTCAAAGGGCTCACATATTAGTCATGACAATTATTAATATGCGTCCAAATGTCAAATGTGAACATTATACATAGGCCATATGTGCGAAGAGAAACACTGCTGTGCATTTAACAGTTTCCACATGCGCGGTGTGTAAAATAAAAAGTTTACATTATCAATATTTAAATCCTACAGACATGTTTATTGATACACACATGCCTTCAATTTTACTTTATCTAATTTCGAAGAAATGACAACACCAAGTCGGCAATGTTTGGAACATTATGTTAGTCTTAAACAGACCCTCGCTATAAGAATAACATTAGTGAGTTAAAAAACACACACTTTCAAACGTGTATTAAAACGTTAATTCATGGGATTAATATAATTAATGTCTCAGTATATTTTATTGTTTTTTTCAGCTTCCAGAACTGGTGATGTTGAACAAATTATTTGTCTTTATTTTGATCAGCAGCACATGCTTCCTAGTGAGGACTGCGCTTCCGGAACATCGGGCTGAAACACGAATGCACGTATTCATCATATACCTTGCCAGTGCTGTTAATAAGTTTAAAGCCCCATAAACACTCAAAGTCAACGAATATTTCGTAAAATATTTCGTAAAATAAAGTTAACCCATACAAAAATCAGTGTTCGGTTTTAGCAATTGCCAAAATTTCAACGCTAGATGGGGTCTCGTAACCTAGATTTTACAAGATACAGAATGATTTTTAAAAATTGTTTTCGTACAATATATTCCATTTCAATCACCCGTAACGATATATATTCATACGACACACGAATATTAAATTGGTAGATGTACATGTGTTGAATATATTGTACCTCAAAAACGAGCATTTTGTATCTTGGTAAATCTTTTTTTTAAACTGATAACTGCACTGTATTTACATTTGTATATGATATTGATAAGTATCATTTTTTTTTTTTATCGAGGCGTTATCCTTGCATAGTGCATGTGCGATATTTTTTTTCACAAACATAAGACAATTGCAAAGATAAGAGCCACACGTTCTGTCCTAATTAAACATGTTTGCTTTGACTGATCTTGAATTAATTAAATATTGTATATTTTAACTCTTATTTTGTAAAGGTTATGATACACATGACGACGTCTCAACTGTACATACTCTTTACCAAATACCATTACCATCAACTGTTGAATATATTCTTCATTATTGTTAGTTCATTGGTCATATATAAGAGAGTAATTATATTATCATATGTAAATGTCGTACTAGTTTGACATATGAATAAACGATGTGTACGCACACACACACACACACACACACACACTTCAACCGGATTGTCAGTTTTTACACATATAGTGTGTGGGGTTTGTAATGTACAACATACTACGGAATTGTCATATTATACACAGAATTGATAATTGTGCAGTTGAAGCCAAATAGAATATGGTGGTGAGTACTGAATTTTGATCAATAATCACTTACGGCAATAGCCTTTTATTTTTTTTAAAGAAAGCCCGATACAACATTTACTGTTATCTAATATACCTCAACCTCAAAATTTCCTCGTTATTTACTCGTATGATATTTGTGAATAAATTTGGGTCAATTGTGAGGTTTGGGCGCCCTTTAACCGGTTATTAATTCCAAAAGCGTTGGTTTTGATTGACCTTTCCAGATTGCTGTCCGCAGTTTTACTAATGTGTGTTTGTTTTCGTCATGTGTGTTTTACTAAGTTTAATTGTATGGCCTCAATTGAGCATAAGTTAAGGGATGCTAAGAATGATCTCCTGCTTATTAAACCGGGTTTCCAATCAGTTGTTATATGCATTTAGTGCAGATCTGTCGGCGGGTCTGATGAGCGTGACAATTGTGTTTGCTGAGTGTTTCGGTTTGTGGCGTGGTAGTCCCGCACTATTTAAAATAGTCCGCTTCTTTCAGTTAATTAATCTCTTGAGACAGGGAAAGATTATTTAGGAAAGACCTTATTTCAACGTTCTCTCTTTTTACATTTTACTGTCTGGTACAGATTTATTTTGATATTTTGTTGTTTTCTTGATGGGCGGGGTAATATGTGTAAATCGTTGCTGGAAAACGTCAACATGGATCGACAGATTGGTACTTATTGTATCATGACAAGAGTATTGCTTTTCATTGTTGTAAACTGCAAAAAAGTAGGGTGCTGTGTCATCGAAATAAATTAAAAGATATTTTGCGGAAAAAGCATAAGAACAAAATACACGTTAACTCGTATTTGTACTATGTTAGCTTGATTGCGACATGTTTTTCATAAAGTTGTAATCGTCGCACATAATCGTTCAGTGGTAGTTACATATTCATTCCGGAAATTTATAAAACTTACATTAAATTTCAAACTAAGTTTAAACGAGAAATCATTGGATAAAAGAACGATGTTACATATCCAAAAAGGGCAGAATATACAGACAATTCATTTACTTTTAGGAACAGTCAGAATGTTTTGCCGAAGTAGATACGTGTCCACCTTTTTGGCAAAGTGCCAATTCAAGATGTTCATATACTTAAACAATGTACACATCATACTCTCACAATTGCAAAACATTCATACGAAAATTGTTAAAATATATAATGGTTTATATTCAATCTTTTTTTAAACGAAATCAGTTAAAATTAAAATAAACGTGTGACACTGTTCATCGATTACTGGAAAGGACGTATATTTGAGTTTGCTTTCATAAGTTTTGTAGTAAAATACTTTTTCATAACATGTCTGTTCGTTTATTGAAATGCGCTAAATAAAAAGAGACATGGTGATAGCTTTGTAATACAATAATGGCGACATGTGGATTGTTTTGTTAGGGACAGACTTACAAAGCTGTTTAACCTTTCACTATATCGAATAATAAAAATCCAGACACTCTCTCGGGGAGGGGATTATTGTTTAAAGGCGGTGACATCCATGCGTTTTCTGGCGGTTCGTTATTTCTAATTAATAGGCAATTAGAATCCTGCCGTTAATACACAACTAACACATTAATACAGTTATTCGCACACAATACAATACCGTCTAAAATCTTGTAGAAGTCGCTGACAAACTTACTGTCAAAAAAGATTTATCAACTTACTGGAACATATGTATTGTTGTTTTCAACTATTTTATGTAATGTTTTTTTTTCTTTAAATAGAAGTATTAGTAGTAGTAGTAGTAGTAGTAGTAGTAGTAGTAGTAGTAGTAGTAGTAGTAGAAGTAGTAGTAGTAGTAGTAGTAGTTGTAGTAATTTACTAACCGCATATTGTTTGGGTTCATTAAAGAAAACAACAGCAATACTGAATATGAATTAATCTTTTCTCGTGTTTTAAATTCACCATTTATAGCTGATTGGTGTTCTTATCCAGCGAGACGCATTCGTATTGTACAATCCAACTGTCAAACCAACAAGCAATCGCATATTTAATCACATATTATAGGCTTCATGAGCAGTAAAGGATTGGATTGTCTTGTATAATGAGTGAAAAATGTCGTATAAGTTATGATTCAGACGTATGCACATACATGACTCATATCGGATATGAAAGGGACTAGTTCCAAGAGTTTTTTTTATTTTTGAAAAGAAAGAATTAGTTACATGTAATTTGCCAGCAAAACTGCAATATTTGTACTATATTTGAATGAAAGTAATTATTACAAGAAAAAAATAAACTGACACAAAACACTGTCTGTTCTGTGTATCGAACCCAAGACATCAACATAAAACTAACCCACTTTAACCTATAATGAATGGAAAAACGTAATGTTCACGCTTTTGACTGATGATTACCAATACACGGACATATAATTTACACATGCTGCTCCATTCTTTGACCAAAACTCAGATATTTAATCATAATCTCTAGCGTCTACATTGTTTTGTGTTGGCATCGCGACTAAGGAACTATCCTAGCAACGATGACTGAGGATCGGTGTCGTCGTAATTTAGGACAGGAGAAGAAAAACAGACGCTATTTATATTGCGTCTGATCTGACAAATGACAGAACGTTTATATTGCGTTATGGTAAAAGAACTGTGTAAAAGTTGAAAGAGCGATTTAACATTTTGTTTTGAATGATATATGCTAGCACCATATGTCGCTAGATCAAACGTTACCAATTTTAAAGAAGAGACTTAATTTCATCTTTTATATATTAAATATGAAAACAATTTTAGTACAATATATACACTACGACATTTTACATTTAATTTACAACACAGTTTAATAAATCCCATCATCATAATATTAATGCGCCCTGTGCATTGATGACACGTCCATCAAAAGCATGCCTAGTCTCTGGAATTGAGAGAGGTCTAGATACAGTATGTGATTATGTTTGATTGACAAGGCCATACCGTACGCAAGAGAGTTGAATGAATGAAACAGTGGCAAATATTCTTCTATCTGGGATGTAATAACCTATGCCAATGTCCTTTGGAAAATTGTCATGTGTCTGGTTTGGCCGGATAGACATTTACAAAAACAGTTCCGAGTTGGAAGTAATTTGTATCAGCCAAGAAACAATTTGTACTTTTGTTTAGTTGTTTGCATTGTCTGCAACTGTGTTAGGCAAAGTTCGATTACAATATGTTTCCAACTTATTCGCTAGTACATATACAATAACTTTATTTGGTTGTATTAATTGGACAAAACCTTCGTTTTATTGGCCTGTAGGAACATATTTCAACGTGGTATGAGAGTTTTTTAAACATTGCGTGCATGTACGTTTATGTTCTAGTGCATTCTTATTTGTCAAAGAGGTTTCTTATACAAAAATATCAATTAAATACGCATATAATGCTTAGATGCATGATGATGATCAGAAATTTGTAATACATGATGCTAAGTATTGAAATCTTGAAAAGTTGTTCTGGTATATCTTAACAATTAAGTTATTTAATTGTAATTTAATCGGAGCGAATTGAATGTTTAATATATTATATTGCAATTAAATTGGAATTGCTACGATGTTAATGTATTTTAACACTTGTGTGCTATGAGATAAATACTAGGCTAAGTATGAAGTTAGATTAAACATAAACCGGTTTAAATTTCCCGTGCTTTGAACTGATCGTCTAAGGCGGTGACCATAACTGTAATAAAACATGTATGTTAAATGGCGTATTTCATGTATTGGCGTGTATTGAATATGCTATAGGTCCTTTGTCTGTAATAAAATGCCATTGAGTGTCATTAAGAATGTCTCTTAAATTATGTTCATGTAGTTTTGTTGTTCAAATATATTTATGAAGTTGATATTAAATGTAATAATCATTATCTGTAACATGTAAGTTAAATGTATACACCTAACTTAATACATAACATTGCAATTGCGTTGTTTATTGACTTAATATTAGTATAAATTTCTAACGATGGCCGATACATTGTATGAATACTTTTCGGTTGGGTTGTTAGTGACAAATGTTGTTGAGTTTTTGAAACGTTGAATAGCCCAGTTCATTTTAACAATAAACATTTCAATCGTCTTGCACTGACTTGAGGTATAATAAAATGGTCTTTATTTCAATATAAAGTTAAACTGGCGTGCAACAATCGGTATCTTTATCGAAAATTAAATTAAAGTGTATTTCACCACTCTATACTACTAAACACCGGCAAATGTTTGTATCATGAACCAAACTATACAGTACACTGTATTATTGCAAATATGAGTGTTCATATTAGTGCAATGCTATTGATTTTATTTTAAATAATGATTTGTGTCATTATTTGTGTACGGTGTGCCATGATCTGATAATAACGGTGCAATAATAATAACATAATTTTTTATATTTGATGAGATAAGTGTACTGTTTAACAGGAAATTAACTTGTGGTTGGCACTGGTTGTTTCAAGGCTGTGACACTAGGTTAAGCCATGCGTCCTCTTAGTTTTCGTAATTTCTAATAAATAGGAAATTAGAATCCTGCCGTTCGTACACAAATAATGGATGCTAAAAGCATGGACTTCGTTAAATGCCTCAGCTGATACAATATTCATTTTAACATTACTTACTGTCATAGCGTTTCAGAAATAGTTGCCTCACCATAATTTGCCATTGAAAGCATTTTCTTGAGTTTGTACTGAAAGTCGTTTCATTCATGACCATAGTCAGAGAAAGGAAGTCAAAATACATAAATTCGCACGCCGTACATTACCGTCTAAAATCGTGTAGAAGTCGCTGACGAACTTACAGTATAAACGCTTTTATCAACTTACCGGAACACATATATTGCTGTTTGCAACTATTTTATGCAATGTTTTGTCTCTCAAAAAATGGCGTTTATTAATAAAAACGCCATGAGGATTTCTTTATAGGAGGAAACAGTGAAACATATGTTTTTTATAATGTAATTACTTAAGTGTTTGACGGATTTTCAGAATACAGTTCTTACAAGGCCCAGGAGTTTTAAAGCAAAAGGGTAGATATTGAGAAATGAATCGTTAGTCTATGATTTAGTTTGGATAGTTTTCTCGTTTTGGAACACTTATTAAGTAAACGAAGCATTATATATAAATATTTGATTTAATTTTGTACGCAATTACATACTCAATGCGACACAGTCCATTAAAGTATCTTTCGAACGTTTTCATAAATTGCTCGCGGACACAAGTACTGATGAACGGACAGACTGCTGTTAAACATGATTATTTTAACATGTTAAAAACGAAAGAACTATGGCATGTGATATACAATTATAATATTTAGACAGTTAAGATCATAGCATTATTAAAAATAAATTAAAGATAACTTATAAGAATAAAAATTGTGATGCAGTTGCTGATCTTGACCTTGGTCTAAGAGCTGCTATAAGAAAAGAATAATAATAAGGTAAAAGTATGACAATGAATATGGACACTAAAGTGTGACAGATAAAAAAGAAAACAATTATCCCCCCAAAACAGATTTGAAAGAAACTGTTCAGCAGCTACCTCACAAAAACACAAGCATAATGAGTTATTTCAAATGGTACATAAAGTTATATTAAAAATCTGATGAAAAAAAGTACACTGGGCAACTGCCATCAATATGTAACAAACAAAAATTCCATGCACAAAATAATACAACATGCTGAAAATAGCAACTGAGTGTAAAACTGGCAAAAGCAAATAACAAGAACAATTATACTAGCCCTACTAGGTACAACAGCAAGAACATCTGCAATCCTCTCTGTCCCACGAGCCTATCAGACTTCGGAACTGGTTAAGTCCCGTCACCTCCCTGAAGTGCTGGGGTAACGAGGTCCAGAGCCTGGAGGCTGCGGAACGGAACAACTTAAGACCATAACTGGTACTTCTTACCCGTGGGATTTCAGCTGTATTAGTGTACCTAAAAGAGTAAGAGTTATTTTTTATTTTAATAAGATCATGAAGATATGTTGGTGTCTGTTTATTAATTATATTGTAGGTTTCAATAGCCATTTGTTTTAGTCTTCTTATTTTTAAGCTTGGCAGTTTTGATTTGCTATGCAACCCTTCATAATCAGACTTATAGTCATTATAAATAAACCTTAGAGCTCTTTTCTGTATGTTTTCTATTTTTTGAGTTTTTATTTCTCCACAGAAATGCCATGTTAATGGGCAGAAATTGAAGTTTGAGAGAATGAATGAGTAATATATATTAAGTTTGCCAAGTTTACAAAGATTCCTACCTATACGCTTTAGAACATTTAATTGTCTGGATGCCTTTTTACATAAGTTGGAAATGTGTTTGTCAAAATTTAGTTTAAAATCTAATGTAACCCCTAATAAGAGAACCTCATCCTCACAGTTTATTTTGTTTCCTGACAAGTCAAAAGAGATATTAGCTTTGTGAGTTTTAGACCCTATTGCGATTGCCTGAAATTTATCAGGATTAGCTTGCATTTTATTGTCTGAGAACCATTTTATTAAGGATAAACTGTCATTTTCTAAGGTAGATTTAACTATATCTAGATTATGATGTGCAAAAGATAAGGTATTATCATCAGCATAATTGTACAGATTACTCTCTTGAACAAAATGAAAAATGTCATTGATGAATATATTAAAAAGGACGGGACCTAATATTGAGCCTTGGGGTACACCTTTATAAATTTCTTGAAAGTCACTTTTAAATTGACCTATTTTAATACATTGTTTTCTTTCACTCAAGTAACTATTGATTAATTGTAAAGATTTTTCAGATACACCATAATACTTTAGTTTTAGGGAGAGGAGATCATGAGGCAGACAGTCGAACGCTTTGGACAGGTCCATTAAAACTGAGGCAACATATTTGTTTTCATCTAACGCCCTTTTCCAGTCTTCGATTATTTTCAGTAAAGTTGTCTGGCAGCCATATCCAGGTCTAAATGCAGATAGATAAGTATTGAAATGCTGGTCAAAAAATTTAGTTAGTTGAGTATTTATAGCCCTTTCAAAGATTTTTGATATTGTGGGAAGGATGCTGACCGGGCGATAGTTTCCTTTCTCAAGTGTACTATTTTTCTTGTGTAAAGGTGTTACTTGAGCTATTTTTAATTTATCTGGAAATACTGAGTTTTCAAAGGATTTATTAATTAGGGATGTAATACTTGTTGATATAGTATCTTTTGAGAGTTTAAGTAATTTTGGTGATATACCATCAGCACCAGTGGCTTTTTTACAATTCAAATTATCAATTTGTTTCTTGACAAAAGAATCCTGTACGGGTTGAAAACTTAATTCAGATTCAATAGTGTTTGTTGATTTAATTGAGACTATGCTGGGATGGTGTTCATNTTATTATTATTATTATTATTATTATTATTATTATTATTATTATTATTTTTATTATTATTATTATTATTATTATTATTATTATTATTATTATTATTATTATTATTATGGTGATTATGTAATTATGATTATTATGATTATTATGATTATTATGATTATTATGATTATTATGATTATTATGATTATAATTATTATTGTTATTATTATTATTATTATTATTATTATTAGTGTTATTATTTTTTATTATGGATAATATATTTTCTGCGAATTATGGGAAGAAACAAATCCAAGGACCAACCTCGCTAATAAATTTCATAGTGAAAAAAACGCATTTGTTAAGCAAAATTAACCAGTTATTAATCAAAAATAAGACTTTTATCGCATACTTTATCTCAAAGAAGAAAATCTTCAAGCAAAAGGGTACTTAAGTTTGCAAATTTCGGTTTCGCAAAGTTTTTCCAGTGGACGTTATACATGTCATGTCAGATTTTCCAAATTTCATCATTTATTTGATTTGGCTGAACTAATCTGAAAGTAAACAGGTACTTTTGAGTGTGACTGAAGTCGCCTGGAACGTTTTGTTAGAATTAAATATCGACCCTTCTTTTTTTCGACTATGACATGGAAATGCCAGCCTCTAATGAGATCATTAAACAAGAACATCAACAGACGTGCACATTCAAGTCTCTACTGAGCTCAACTAAACTGAACATAAATCAAAAGAGGTGAAAGGCTTTGTTCCAATAAGTCAAGGAGTCATTGATAAAAACAATGCTCAGCAACAAAACAAACACAGTCAGAAAGCATGACTCAAATCTGAAAAAGCTTATACATTAAAAAACAGCAACAATTACAATCCGATATCACTAGTTAAAACAAAGAGCTAGATGCCATCTTATGCATGTTAATTTTGTCCATAAGAAAAGGAAATGGTGAGGAATTCGAAACAACCTCAATCAGATCCTCTGTATCAAGCATTTAAAAGGAACTTCACATGTATCATTAGTCATTCACCGTTGCTAAGGTTGAGCGCCAAGGATTCCCAAGGTTCAGGGAAATTCTTACTGCACGTATGATAAATGCAAATTAATAAGCTTCTTTAAACATGAATTTTTAAATAAAAGCAGGTTTTGTTTAAGACAGGATATTTTTAAAAAGGACAATAACAATGTATCAACTTAATTTAATATAAACATAAAAATATCAAGAATAGTATAGATATCATTCTAATTGATTGAAAGATATTTGTTTTTAATATGAAGAAGTGAAACTCCAGAAGCTGCAGCAGTATTGCAGCTTCTTAAAACTTCTTTCAGTCTAAAATAAAAACCGTTAAAACAAAAGGTAATCAGCATGAAATTAAAAATCTCTATAATGAAATGCAATTAGGTAATTGCACAGGCTATTATCAAAACACTATGGTTCCGATTCACTACAAATTTCAGAATGAGGAGTGCTGAAGAACACTACAATTTACGGGAAAAAATACGGTTAAACATATCAAATTTCGAACATGATAAACAGAAAAATATTCACAACTCATCTACATTCATCAGCCTGAGAATGGGCGTAAAACAATAGCACCAATAATGAAACATATGTGCATTTGTGCAGGAATAATTAAAAAAATAACTTACAACTCAGCCAAGAACACATGGTGCAAACGCTGCGGGATTCAGGATGCTCTCCCACTGATATTATGCAGATCAGTGGTCACAATAACGAATACAGCATCATAAGCTACCGCAACAAATCTCTCCAAACACAGACCAAATGTTTAAATATTGTACCCGGCACTCGAATTGCAAACAACAATGAATCGATTATTTCATCAAGCATGTCACAAAACACCAAGTAAAAACAAAGCATCTCCATTTCGACATCTTCGTTTCGCACACAGCTGGCAGCGTCTCTGAATCCCACACAAAAGCATCTTAAGTTTCAGCACCCCGAAATCTAGAATCAATCGCGTTCCTACCCACTTGGACTCAACACGCGGAGGGCTGTTTTTCGGGGCAACCGTCAACGTCTCACACATAAACGTATACTACGAAGATGGACAAGCTAAAAAAAATATCTGTTGTAAATTCCAATGTGCACATAACGTTAGCATCCCATTTTATTTTGTTATTGTGTTTTCATTGTTTCAGTTTTCCACACTAGAAGCTTTGAAAAATAGCCGTTAGCTGGTACGTAGAAGTACAGTCGATTGGTGTATAACAGAGAGATAAGGACTCCAAGTCTCATGTTTACATCATGAATTCAGTGATTCAACCAATTAACCTGGAACGTAAAATGTCTTTCCCATTCAAACATGCGAGCATTTAAAACTGCCGACAAATATTATTTGTGTACAGTACGAGTTTCACTGTGTATTGATTCAGCCATTACCAGATCGCATTGGTCCTTATCGGAAAACATGTATCATGTGCGAGGGGTTGTCTCAAGACAGCTGAAAATAGGTCGTAATGCAGTAAATCTTACCCAGCGATGACATGTTGTGTTAAACTGCATTATAAATCATAATCATCACACAGATGGATGCTGAAATAAATTAAAGGTACTGGGAAATTCTTGTAATACATACATTTGATCACTTTTTGTGAGGTCATACGGTTAAATTGACAAAAATGATTGGCAAAACAAAAACTGTGAATCGCAGATAATCATTGACTAGGCTCATAGGTCAACATAACAGGCACTAGCTATACCGTGTTTTATGTTGCAGCATTTATAGATTTGCAAAGACAAAAGTACATTTAATAATGAGGTGATTTAACGACACAATACTATATGGGCATGTTTACGCAATAACTAATCTTTATTGTATGTTGCAATATGCAAACCACGTTTAGTTATAGTGTGTGATATTTCCATTAATTACGTCTTGTGAATTCTATAACATAATTTAGTTTTTATAAGAATATATCCGACTAAAACATGCCGTTATCAAAATTCTAAACTGTCACAGCAAATATTGCAATACTTGTTTACTAATATGCATTGTATAATGTTCCATGAGAAAAATGCAATACATTGGCAACCTTGATGCTGTAGCAATTTAATATTTACTCTGTGAAAATATAACTTTGTTGCACAGCCCATGTACATGCATAATTATAAGATACATTTACTTTTAAAGTATTGCGTTGCTTAATGATATAATTACCAGGACAACAATACAATTCTAACAAACATGGTTTTTACATAATCATGTAAGAACACATTAAATAATCATACATAATTTATTATTTTTATTCACTTGATACACAATGCCTTTTAATATTTCATCCGTTGAATCGTCTAAAACTTACATCTATTTGATCTACTTAAACAACGCAAATTGACTGTTTCTGAAAAAAAAATGTCTTATTCTTTAATATGTTTAATACTATAATGCAAATATTGATGGCTGTTTTTTCTCTCTCTCAATTGGACCAATCTGAGATGCAGTACCGTTAAAAATGTTCAATAAGAATAAACATGTGAAACAAATAACTAATTAATTACTGCAAACAGTATTCTATAAACTATAATTCTCTGCACAGAACACGAATGTTTAATATGCTTTAACATCATTGGCCAACAAGTGCTGCTGTCATGTTCCGGACGTACTCGTTGGTCTTGTGCTCCAGGTAGGAGATGCGGTTTCAGGTTTCAAAGCCGTACAATAGGATGGAGATTACGAGGTACTTGTACTTTGTGGGGAAGCTGATTGTCCGTACTTTGCTCATTGGAGCCATCGCTTGTACCATCCTTGGATAGGGTTTCTTCTAAGTACCTGACAGTGATCACTTCTTCCAGTTTCTCACCGTTCATCTGCGCTGGTGTTGTTCGTGCTTTTCACCATGATCTCCGTGCTGACGTTCATCACGTTTGCTCCTGCTCTTTCATACAGCTTGTTGGTGAGGTCTTGGAGATCACAGTTGGTACCACCTAATGTCAATGTCATCGCGAATCTCAAGTTGGAGATGGGTCTGCAACCGATGAAGATAGAGGTGTGGTGGTCTTGGAGAGTCTCCTGCATTATCTTCTCAAGGAAAAGGTTAAAAAGGACGGGAGAGAGCAGACAACCCTGATGAACGCCCACTGATGTCCTGAAAAAGTCACCCATCTGTCCATTTAGAAGTATTGCTCTGCTTGCGTTTCCGTAGAGTTCTTGGATGACATTCACCAGTCCTTCGTCAATGTTGAACCCTCTCAGAACCTGTCTTAGGCCATCGTGCCACACACTGTCGAAATCCTCGGTTGAGGATAATGCGGAGCATTACTTGGCTGGGCTGGCTTATGAGGCTGATGGTGCGGTAATTCTCGCACAGATTATGGTTGCCCTTTTTAGGTAGAGAAAGGGACAAAAAAAGAGCAAGAAAAAAAGGAAACGACTAGAGGCAATAAAAACATAATCTGTAGAAACAGACATGTTCAAATCTGGTGACAGAGCAGTGTAATTAGTGGATTAAAAGGTAGCTCGATTGTCATTAGGGAAAAAAGTGAGCTCCATTGTCATAAGAGGATAAAAAAGGGAGCTCTATTGTCATAAGGGGATTAAACGGAAGCTCCATTGTCATTAGGGGATAAAAAAGGAGCTTCTTTGAGAAGAAAACTTCCATTGTAATTGCAACAGCAAACTGGAAAATGTTTCAAGAAGTAAGTTTTGAACATACATGTACCAATATATTCCCTTGTAACCGCCAAAATCTTCTGTGGCTAATCTCATTGAGCCTTTCCTTCTCCTCTCAGATCTTCAACTTCAACTTCGAAGATAACGAAGTAACTTTCACAAAACAAGTTTAAGTATTTGAACTTGTCACTTTCATTTACTGTAAGGAGATAGTAACAAGGAATAACAATACCACCTCCTTCTTCTTGTGTCGATGGCTAAGGAGGAGAGCTAGGGAAAGGATCGCCCTTACAAATAGCACATATTTCTCAACCAGTGTCAAGTATGGTATAGAAACAACTTGCTACTACACGTTGGACATTGTGGAACATGACCAATTGGGAATTCCAGCTACATCAGATCATTTCAGCTGCCTACCGTAGTCTGTAACCAAGACATGCAGTTTACTTTAAAAAGTACACAACTCTGGAATTCTAATGTGTTTTCAACTGATATTTGTGCAACTAATAATATTCTTAATACAATATACACTGTCTCAGTCAAATTTGCCTCTTTTGATGAAGAATTGAGGAGCTATTTTAAATAAAATAATTTATTTATAAATTATAATTAAAAATAAACCATACATGAACAATATCTACTGATTAATATTGATTTTAATAAAATCATCTAATTATATAAATGTTAGTATGAATAAGATTTAAATAAAATTCTTCTGATCGAACTTACTATTTTTCAACTTTAAATTTCTTGTAAAGTTTCAGTTGTTATTATTTATTGGACGACTTCAATTGAGTGTATATGTAGTTTGAGACAACCCCAACATTCATGAATATGGGTCACCACATATCCATTATTAACTAAATCACGTAGTGCAGCTGTCATGCTGATTGTTTATGGTACGCATCAATTAGGTTGCTGAGCTTTCTTGATGTTGTAAAGGACGCATTATACTACAATGTTTCATCAATGAACTTTATATTTACCAAACAAAGTCTGCACAATTCACGAGACCATAATCACTTTTGCTTTCGTCACAAAGACGCAACGTACATAACGTGACATTGTTTTGTTTTTGAAAACAGAAACAGTCGTCACCTTTGACACACGTCAACAAAAACACGAATTGACTGGCAAATGATAGCCGTTGAGCATTCAATTCGTAGAAACCTAAACAAATTAACATAAATAAATCTTTTAACCGATCCGTTACTCAAACAGTCCGTAATACAGCAATCGACCACCGGTATACATGTACTTGCGAATGTGTTATTTAAAAAAATTTGTAAATGTTATTTTAGTGAAAAAAATGTAATATACGTATCGATTTGTCGCTTTAATTGTAATATTTTGTTAAATTATGTGCGTTAAAATATTATTATTTTTTGTTTACATGCGAACTATTTCAATGTGTTATAACGCATAGACGCTAGCAGATGATATCAGATCGCCTCTAATTTGCATATTTTACTACCGTACATCAATACAATTTAGCGGATATTTGTTTTTGTTTTTTGTGTTATCATGTATACCTTTTGTATTTGCATTAAATGAGGCATAATAAAAAGAATATATGGTTGGAGACTTTTAATATCATGTGCAATTAGACTCGTCCGATATGGCGTGTGAAAAGGCTCGATAAGCCGAGCCTTTTTCTACGCCACAACAGCCTCGTCTGATATCACATGATATCAAAAGTGTTCTACTATATTGTTTTCTATAAATAGATATAAAGCAGTTATTTTCTTGTCCTTATTTAGCGTGTAATATATAGACCGATATTACAACATAGTGCCAACTTTAAATGTCTTTTCTTATATTTTGAAGAGTGTGGATTTCAATGCACGTTTTTAAATCATGTTTATATCCCCACATTGCTCTGATGTTGTGATTGGATAAAACGCTAGATCAACTAGAATAATGACTTTCATCTTTATTTCTATTTAAGGAAACTTTGGGCAGACGGGCATTTGCAGAGTTTAAACATGTATGTCATACATCTTACAAAGGCAGAACAAAACTTTGAAAGCCTATCAAAAATCACAGTCATCACATCTCAACAACGCTCATGTGGAGATATTGCATCTAATTTCCACTAACGGTTCGTATGTCCTTATTTTAACTTTAATACTTTGTCAATGAACAGTATCTCCATCATAACTAGCGATGTTAAGCTCGATATTCTGCTTTTCTGCAATACGCATCTGAACGAAATTGAAAACTCCGACACTTTTTCTAGATGCCCTTAAATGTTATATGGAATCGACGATTTTGAATCGACATATGCAAACAGTCTCTCACTAAAGCGCCAAACGTACAAACAAAACCTAATGTGTACGTTACAAAATACGCAGTCTGCCAAACGACCGGGAGGTCACGGGTTCGATCCCCACTGTGTGAGCGTTCTTTCGATCTCTCCCAAAGACACCAAGTACTGGTTCTTAGTCACAAGAAACGGATTCGACATCATTTGTAATGTGTCGATGTAATCGGGTTAACATAAATAGATTTTAAATAAACTAAGATCTGCATTGTTTTCTGCCGTATCGTTTATATTGCGCGAAATATTGCAAGGCACGTTTTTTTTTTTTTTTTTTTAAGCACATTCTACATGAGAAGTCCACATTTTCTAGCGAACTATCTAATGAAACAGAAACGTAAATATTGTGATTCTTTGAATTGGTCAAATTGAACCATATCGTCGACGCAATCAGGTAAACTACAAATACCATAATAAAACAGCGGAAGTCTACACTGTGTATGAGCAACCTGCTGTGGTGATCCTTATCTTATCAGCTCAATACACGGGCACCTGGCTAGTGTACTGGACAAATTCGATTTACTGCCAAAATGACTGATGTCGCGCTGAAAACAAACTCATAAACGTGTGAATGGAAAGAAAACTGCGTCTTAATGACATACTAAAATACCATATAGTTCAATCGTTTAGAAAATACTTATGCTACATACCTTATATGCCATGTGATTACACAAAAAATAGGATCCGAAGTAGTATCAGTAAAATCTACGTTGACGCATATGCAGTTTGAATGTACGCTTTATGTACTGGATATTAAAATCAGGATATACGAAGAACATCATTTTTAAAAAGATATTTCTTGCTATCATTACCGTCTTGTCATTACAAATATAGTCTAATATTAAAATCTGTATAATGATTTAATAACAAGGGTATGTACCTTAAAACATATTTGAATACAATAAAACGAAATTATTAATTTTACTGTATACTCATTACATTTTGAATTAAATATTAATTTATTCAACAATAATGTTTAATTGAGTGTTAACAATTTATATAAAGTTGTAGCATTATTTATTTATATAAGTAAGAGTCTTCATGGTACGAGATCAAGCAATATAAAATAATGTTTCTGCGGCAATTGCCACTGACTTCAATAAACTTATAATATTGCTTTCTAGCAATGATTGTACAATTATAATGTTTGTATGTTACAACAGAAGCGGTACCCAAATTCTTAAAGTCGTAGCGTGTAAGCTAGATTATTTTTCCGAACGTCACATACGCGCAAAAAGACGGGACATTTAAACGTTGAAAAATAAATATACACAGTATTGCCCATTAAACAAAACTTCTTTAATGAATAGTAAATGCTTTACCATTGTGTTATATTAGTACCGTTTGAAATATTGAATCATTAATGTGTTCATTTGCAAATAAATAATTATATAGTGTACTGTGTTACAAATAATACACAATAAACCAACTAAATTATTTGCTAACATTTATGAGATATATATTTTCCTTGCTAATTTCACGGCGCGGTGTGATTTCTTTGCGTTTCACTAAATGCATTTAAATCATTAATTAAATAGATGATATTTGATGGATTTGGTGGTATATCGCTTTTAAGTCACGAGTGATCATAGACAATATATTTTTTTTATGATCACGAGTGAATTAAAATCGATATTTCATCTAATCCAACAAATTTCATTTTTATTGTATTCTTATAAATAAATATTTGTGTATTTTTGACAAAAAATATATCCGGTAAAATAATGAAAATTAGCAATTATTTTCAATGTTAATTGTCACTGTTTGAAAAGGTAAATTATCAGTTTTATTTCACCGATATGTTTTTATTAACCACCAGAAAGCATCAAATAAACATTGATACGTTGCCTTACACTTGTAAATCTTTGTGTATACTTGTATATAGGTCCCTGACCACAGGTGACAATGTCTGGTCATTTAACAAAATTGATAATACCCCATGTCTTCCTGGGGTATTAGTAGTCATTTCTTTGAGTAATGTAGCGCCAAATACGGGATTGTGCTTTTATTAGATATGTAGCGTATTGTAAACATTTATAGTCATCTTCCCATACAGATTGCCAGAAACTTAATACGGTATAGATGTTAGCCAGCTTAATTATAATAATTAAGTGCTTAATACCTATACATTTTAAATATTAAAAAAGTGTAATACTAAACATTTAACATATTAAGCGGGTACCGGTAAAACAAAACTCCGTCATAACGTAGTCCTGGTAATCCGAAGTCCTATAAAGAGTGTATGGTAGTGTACGGAACAACATGATTAAAACAAGCATTTTCATTTGACAACAACGGGGTGAAATAATCTTTCCGAAAAATACAAATAATACAGATTTATAATTTAAAATGCTGTATATTTATCACTTTGATCACTTATAAAGAGATTTCAATATACATGCATAGACAGTTCGATTCGCACCACGTCCGTTTTTTTTCACTCGTATATAATAATTCTTCAATATTGCCATTCACTGTAAAACAATTAAATGTTAAATAAAATTAACATTACATTTAAAGAGTGGCAGGTACTTCACTTTTTAATTGTGCTTTGTCTTATGGTTAAATCAACAAACCTCTTACAAGCTCGATAGTTCATAAAAAATAACACACACCAACACACCATCAAATAGTTATATAATACTATGTATTGTATTTTGCGGCTACTTTATATCTTTGTTTTAAGCAATTGTCGATGTTTAGTCTTCAGACCGCCTTTACGCTGATGTTAATTGATAGATCTTTGTGTTAATGGGTAACTCGCAATTTCTATAAAGATGCAATAACATTTGTAAATAGTCACTAATAGTACTAAATAGTATATTGTTGGATTATTATGTGGGAGTAATAATGTTTATTTTAGAATACATTATCAATTTATTGACTAAACACATATTGCAATTATGTAAAAAACCGTCCCGCATATAAACAATAACGTTCATATATTATGAAAACACCAGAGGCAGAGACGTAGAACATTGTCACACATTGTCAAACATGAAATCTTGGTTCGCTTACAATCGATAATCCTCGAATGACGTCACTCAAGGGAGGTAATTACAAATTGTCAATAACTGAAAGGGTGTATAAGGGCTAGATCATATAGCTAGGTCTGATGAATCGCCCTTTTAAAATATATAACACGTTGAACAGCTTGTTCTGCAAATGTATCACTCTCTCATGCTTAAGATTTAAGTTATATCTATTATTATCGTATGAACAAATGTTATGGCCTTTTTATGACAACAAATATAATGTATCTTCGTAAAGATCAAAGAGCATATTTTACAGGTAAATAATTATAGATTTAACCAGCAGCAAATGATGCAGTAAATTCGGCAGAAAGTCTTGATTTACGAATGGCATAAGGATTTTATCTTAACATATATTATCGGATCAGATTTAAGTATTCATTTCAAGCATAGAGTTCGTCCATTCAATGCAAGACTTTGTATGGTAATTTCGATCTATTTTCTCTGCTGGACGCCAACCGCAGTCGGCTATCTTGAAAATCAAGCTTTAGCATGACAAAAACGACATTTTGTTGGAAGTCATATTTCTGTTATATATTATGGCGTACGGTCCGAGATAAAGTTGTTTTAGAAACATCGACAAAGACACGTGATCAGAATAATAACATTGAGTGCAGCGAAGCCTCAAAAACATTAATTTCAGTTTTGTTAATTGATGTGTATATATTTTGAAATGCGCAGACAGATCGATTATAATCACGATTGTAGTATATTAATCAAAATTAATTTTAGTAAATAACTTTTTCACTCATGATTTTACATACTCAATACAATATTGTAGAATATAATAGTATAGTTTCAAAGTATATGTCTTTGTAAAATTATGAAAGTCTGTATGTGGGAAAATACGGGCTTAATGCATGTGCGTTAAGTATGTCCGGGACAACACTTTCCGCCTGGACTGGAATTTTCTTTAGAATAGACTTACTTTAAATGAATAATTTCATAAATGCGGAACTTTTTGTCTCTGATAAACCTGTGCGGACTGCACAGGCTGATCTGGGACGATACTTAACGCAGATGTAGAGCGCGGCGCATATACATTTCTTCTTTCACAATGGCTTTTACTATTTTTAAATTTTAAGATGCTCAAATTTCAGCCTATTAATACGAGTTAATATCAATATTGTGTGACTATCAAATGTGATGAACTGAACGCTGTCATTAGTGCATGTATGACCTTAAGCAATCATACATGTATATCGTTGGGCCCATGTACGCATAACGCGGGTCATATATTCTTTGAGTGCACATTTTAGGCATCAGCGTCGGTATTATACAAAGTCGGCGTAGTTTTGCATTAGCAAGTGTATATAACGATAGAAAACAATGTATTGATTGGGCTGCATATACTAAAGACACAACATGTCAGCTATTTTCGAGGATGTAAGCAATTGTTATTATACATGTTTGTGTGATTGTAGGATATTTACTCTGTGTTTTCGTGTTGTTTATCGCGTTTTACTCTTTTTATTTGTAGTTCAACAGACTTTTCATGTTTCGACTATGAGTGTTCGCTTAGTAAATCCTTAATTTCATTGGCCCAATTAAAGAAGAGATTTATGTTTGTGTTCAATAAGAGATTGAAGCATGTGTTTACGTATTTGGTGTCGGGCATGCTTATAATTTTAGCCAATCTTTAATGCATCGAATTTGTCACGTTATAACAATAGGGTATCGACCACAATCTCCGAGACTCATGATATTTGATGAATTTTTCACCGACACAAAGGTACCTTTTACAGGCGTGTCGATGGACCGATTCGATACATGGTAATTCTTGATAACCCCAAATTTCGCTGCCATGTAATAAAAAAGGACTCATTTTACTGCCAAACAGTTAAAAAAAAGACTGACTTAGATAGTTGACCATATTTATACAGGAACGATAATACTAGTATGCCATTCAAAGCACGTTTGCCCTTAGTTGCATTTTCATTAGCCATTTTAGTTTATGAAAAAGACGAAAAGAAGCTGACACAAACGTAGGTGAAGGACTGAACAACGTCAATTAAAGTACCCGCATAACTCCAGTGTTCATACATAGCTTGTTTTCACCCCTTTCTGAAGACCATATTGTTTTATATTCACCTGTAATCATGTTCTCGTACAGAATTGGTGCAATGAATCGAGTTTGCGCTGTAAACCCAACACTGTATCAGCTAAAAGAGCAACATCGTCTGCAAACATACGCAGTAAAGTTTCAGCATCATTTGGTCAAATTTATTTTCCCTCAAGCCGTTATTTAATAATTCTTGTACCAGTTCGTTGATGAAAAAGGAAAATAATTGTGGTGAGACCAAACACCCTTGTTTTAGACCGATTTTGCAATCAATGTAGTCCGTGTACCCGTACCTGCATCGGTCACGAGCCTTGACTTTTTCGTACATAGCCTTTAGTATATTAAAAAGTTTACCTTGTATGTTACCTTTTTGTCAGATTTGCCATAGAATACTGCGGTCTACTGAGTCATACCAGTTTTAAACTCAATACAACCTACGTAAAGCTTCCCGCGTTTTTTGGACAATATTTTTTAAATAAGCGTTTGCAGTACGAACGCGTTGTCTTTTGTCGAATAACCAACTCCAAATCCGGATTGACTCTCATGCATTTTAGCAAACGCGTTATCATATAACGTTAACCGTCTATTTATCACACTAGTAAACAATTTACCAAATATATCCAACAATGAAATGCCTTGATAGTTTTATGGAGAGTTAAGATCACCCTTTTTTTTACCGAACTATTATAGCGGAGCTCCACTCCGATGGAAAGTAGCCTGTATTAAATATTCGGTTAAATAAATGCACTAATATTGGTAAAATAAATGTATGCGAATATTTAAAGAATGCAGGGGGAATTTCATCTTGACCTGGGCTCTTGGATTCATTAAGAGCTTTTATACTTAATACAATTTCTTCATCGCTAATTTCACCATTTAATAGTTTTTCTTCCTCTTCGGACATGTGGTTGGTAATATTATGGTCAGACTATATATTGTCAGTGTTCGCATTCGCCGTAAACAGAGTTTCAAAATATAGTTTCCAGTCGTAGGAGCGGATAGAATGTCCGGTATTATTTGTTACAACAATCCTTGAATTCTTTTTTCACCTGAACGTATTTATTCATATTAGTTTCCGACGAGTTAACTCGAAAATTATGCAAACACGATAGTTAAGCCCGTTTATAATCGCGACATTCTTTGTCAAACCATTGTGTCCGGAAAGTGGATACTTTGCCTTTTGATTCCTTGAGGAAACAGGTGAACATTGTTGAAAAATACCAACAATATGACTAACGATACTATTGTTATTAATGGAATCGTCATTTATAAAGCTGAGTGTCCGTGATATAAACTCGTTTTTAAACGTATCTTGTAAAGAACCCATGAACAACCTTAAGTTGTTTTGATCAAAACAATTTGTTTTGCGGTTCTTCCTAGGGTTAGGCATATCAGCGGTTTTATCTACTTTACCTTTAAATTTGATTTCTAGCGGGTTAAAACATGACTCGATTCGAAAATTTAGGACCTCGTTGAACAAATATTCAGACAAAATGGCATAATCAATGACACTGTTGCCGTTGGCGTTAACAAACGTAAAGTTTCCATAATTGTTATCTTCACCAAGTCTACCATTAGCGATAAGTAGATGGTTTGAAATGCAAAAATGTAATAAAAATTGGCCCTGACAATTAATTATTTTGTCCATTGAGTTACGTTTGTCAAATAAGCTGGTTAATATGTCATCGTACTCCTTAAGTATGGTAGATTCTCCCCAGAAAAATCAACAATAAAATCTGCCTTATCTGATGTTCCTGCGTTTAAGTCACCAAGAAGTACAAAGAAGTACTCGTTTAAATTAAGGGGTAGCTCACCTAATGCATATTCGAGGTATTAAATGCCAGAAAAGCGCTCTTTTTCATACGATGGTGAATTGTCTGGTGATAGGTAAGAACAGATCAAAAGCAAATCTTTTGTTGTGGCGACAATGGACTTTTGAACTTTTAAAAACATACAAAATGTGTGTGGGGTATCAATATGAGTCACATAGTTTTTAAGAGAGTTATGAATGCGCACATTAAAACCTGACATAGATCTACCTGCATTTTTGGAGACTTGTTTGCATACAAAACATAATCCGGAAAACTATTCAAACTGTTCAGGTCATGTTCATACCATGTTTCAAGTAAGCAAAATATTGTGAATGTTTTTAAATAATCAATAAAATCAGAGAACTCTTATTGAGGTAATAGTTCTTCAATATTCCAACAGCACACATTAAGCGAGTCCTAATAATTGTCAAATAGGCATTGACCATCCTCCTATCGTCAATGGAAGTGATTTGGACCCCATCCATCCTTACATATTCGGAGATGTCACCCATATCTTGAACATTTTGGTCACCGTCGATGGTAGTCGGTGGGGCTTTGCGTCTACCGGTGACAGTTCTGCGTTGCGAGGTGCGCTGTTGTAATGTATCTTTGACATGCAGCTGCCCTTTATGGAAGTAGCCAAACTTGCCATGCTCTCGAAGAGAACTAAGTGTATTTCTCTGGGTCCTCGTTAATAATATAATATTTTGTTTAAACTAGCATGCAAAATGTAAAGTATCAAGACTGAAACCAATTATTTTGCAATTATAATTATATAAATATATTATTTCCATCCACGAGCGTTAATGTATAAATATGTATTGTTGTGTTTAGGCTTTACTGCATTTTTACTTTTGTGGTATACATTATATTCATGGACCACATGACGGCAACTAGTAACACTGAATAACGGTAAAAAAGAAGTGTTCTCATTGTTTATTTTATAAAGTAAAAGTTGTCAGAAATTTCACTTATTTTCCTCTCCTTGTTTTATATGTAAGGGGATGAAACAGAGAGAACCAGAACACAGTTTCTCCAAATATTTACAATGAAATGTCCCTATTTAAAAGCATTTCAATGGCAATCATATGCAAGACACAAATCCGTAGCTCTCTTTACTGAGCTACTAGTCATTTTTCATAAACCATTTGCGACCGGACAACTTAACAATTTGCGTTTCAAACCAAATCAAACAAAGCTTTTAGTAAACGAACAAAAACACGAAATCTTTCGGTTTACAAATCACAACTTTGAGACGAGGGTCTATTAAAACGTTCTCCTGATATTTTGACCAACAAATGGTTTTACAAATAGCCCGACACACACTACACATCTAGGACGACACCTGACGCACATGCATTAAGCCCCGTTTTCCCTGAGCAAGACTCCATTAAATGTTGCTGTGTTTTCATTTAAAATCATTTTGCTAGAATGACTATTATTTGGCAGAAAATCGTCCGCCATTTTAGATGATACCAAGAGCAAAAAGTGAAAAATGTCTACAGCCGGAAAGACAACTCGACTCGACTCGAAAATTAATCAACAGGAAACAGCCCGACAAGAGCTGTGTCCATTTTATGTTACTTCTTCATCCATGTTTTCATAGTGTTAAACAATACTTTATCTATAGAACCTGCATTCAGTAAATCACATCGAGTTTCAAAACAAATTAGTATGAAATAGACGAAATAAACATCTCTGCCACCGCAAGGCTGAAATCAAACCAGCGTTATGTAAAACTAAACCAGTCAGATTGCGTACCGAAAGGGTTAGACATGTTTAATACTTTAATTTATATTTTCAATTGATGATTTCCCATAAAAGACACAATATTTCCAATATATGTATTGCAAATGACTGTGATTTGTTTATAGGCTTTCAAAGTTTTGTTCTGCCTTTGTTAGATGTATGACAAACAACAAAGAAGTCTCAAACTACATATACACTCAATTGAAGTCGTCCACTATGAAATAACAACTGAAACTTTCCAATAAATTTACAGTTGAAAAATAGTTAATTCAATCAGAATAATTTTATTTAAATCTTATTTATATTTAAATTTATATAATCAGATGATTTTATTAAAATCAATATTAGTTAGGAGATGTTTTTATGTATGGTTTGTTTTTAATTATAATTTATAGTTAAATTATTTTATTTAAATTAGCTGCTTAATTCCTCATTTAAAGAGGAAAATTTGACTGAGACAGTGTAAATTGCTTTAAGAAAATTATTAATTGCAAAATATCAATTGAAAACACATTATAATTCCAGAGGTGTGCACTTTTGAAAGTAAACTGAATAGCTTGGTTACAGACCACGGTAGGCTGTTGAAATGATCTGATGTAGCTGGAATTCCCAATTGGTCATGTTCCACCATGCCCCACGTGTAGTAGCAAGTTGATTCTATACCATACTTGACACTGTTGAGAAATATGTGCTATTTGTAATGGCGATCCTTCCCCTAGCTTTCCTCCTTAGCCATCGACACAATAAGAAGGAGGTGGTATTGTTTTTCATTGTTACTATGTCCTTACAGTAACAAACACAGACAACACGGTACAAATGTTAACTGATACGCTTTCTTTCGATACCAGAAGGCGGTGCTAGGAAACTAGTTATTACAGGTGTGTAAAGGGAAGTGACGAGTTCAAATACCTTAACTTGTTTTGTGAAAGTTACATCGTTACCTTCGAAGTTGAAGTTGAAGATCTGGGAGGACTGGTGAATGTCATCCAAGAACTCTACGGAAACGCCAGCAGCGCAAAACGTCTAAATGGGCAGATGGGTGACTTCTTCATGACATCAGTGGGCGTTCATCAGGGTTGTCTGCTCTCTCCCGTCCGTTTTAACCTTGTCATTGAAAAGATAATGCAGGAGACTCTCCGAGACCACCTCCATCTACATCGGTTGCAGACACATCTACAACTTGAGATTCGCTGATGACATTGACCTCTTGGGTGGTGCCAGCTGTAGAATTCAAGACCTCACCAACCGGCTGTACGAAAGAGCAGGAGCATACGGGATGAACGTCAGCACAGAGATCATGTTGAATAGCACGAACAACACCAGCGCAGATATCACGATGAACGGCGAAAAACTTGAAGAAGTGACCACCGTCAAGTACTTCGGAGCAACCCTATCCAAGGATGGTACCAGCGCTGCTGAGGTCCGAAAAATAAATCGCCATGGCAACTGCAGCGATGGCAACAATGAGCAGATTACGGACAATCAGCTTCCCCGCAAAGTACAGGCTCTTCAAGTCCCTCGTAGTTTCCATCCTATTGTACGGCTGCGAGACCTGGACGCTGCACGCAGACAAAGAACGCAGTATACAATAATTTTAACACAAGTGCCTCCGAAGACTGCTCCGCATCTCCTACTTGGAGCAGAAGACCAACGAGTACGTCCGGAACATGACAGCAGCACTTGTTGGCCCACAATGACCCCTCCTTGGGACCGTCAAACGACGTAAGCTGGCTTGGTTTGGACACCTCACCAGGCACGTCTCACTGTGCAAGACTGTGCTCCAGGGAACGCTAGAGGGAGGTCGCCGTCGAGGTCGTCAGTGAAAAGCTGATTCGAAAGAGTGGACATCCCTTCCGTTGAATGAGCTACTCATAGCAGCCCACAAACGACCTGACTGGCGGATGATTTTTGTGTCGACGTCTCTCATTTGCTCCCAACGGCCAGACCGGTGAAGGGAATGATGATGATGATGATGATGATAATGATGATGATGATGATGATGATGATGATGATGATGATGATGATGATGATGATGATGATGATGATGATGATTATGACGATGACGATGACGATGACGACGACGACAACGACTACGACGACGACGACGATGGTGATGATGTGCGGGGTATTATAGTTTATAGAATACTGTTTGCAGTAATAAATGTGTTATTTGTTTGACATGTTAGTACATGTTCCTTCTAATTGAACATTATTGTACTTCTCAGATTGGTCCAATTTAGAGAAAAAAATAAATAAAAAAATAAACACATCATTATCGTATAAAACATATTGAAGAATAAGACAAATAGTTTTTTCTTTCTTTCAGAAACAGCCAATTTGCGTTGTTTAAGTAGATCAAATAGATATGAGTTTTCGACGATTCAATGGATGAAATATTTAAAAAGCATTGTTTATCAAGTGAATATAAATAATATGTATTATTATTTAATGTGTTCTTACATGATAATGTACCAACCATGTTCGTTAGAATTGTATTGTTGTCCTGGCCATTATATCATTAAGCAACACAATACCTTAAAAGTGAATGTATCTTATAATTATGCATGTACATAGGCTGTGCAACAAAGGTATAGTTTCACAGAGAAAATGTTAAATTGCTACAACATCAAGGTTGCAAATGTATTGCATTTTTCTCACGGAACATTATACAATGCCTATTAGTAAACAAGTATTGCATTATTTGCTGTGACAGTTTTGCATTTTGATTAAGCGATGTTTATTCGGAAATATTCTTATAAAAACAAACCTATATTATAGAATTAACAAGATGTAATTGGTGAAAAAACACACACATTATAACGAAACGTGGTTAACATACTGCAACTGACAATACAGATTAGTTATTGAGTAAAAATGTCCATATAGTATTGTGTCATTAAATCACTTAATTGTTACATGTACTTTTGTCATTGCAAATCTATAAATGCTGCAACATAAAACACTGTATAGCTAGTGCCTGTTATGTTGACCTATAATCCTAGTCAATGATTATCTGCGATTCACAGTTTTTGTTTTGCCAATCATTTTTGTCAATTAAACCGTATGACCTCACAAAAAGTGATCAAATGTATGTATTACTAGAATTTCCCAGTACCTTTAATTTATTTCAGCATCCATCTGTGTGATGATTATGATTTCTAAAACATTTAAACACCAACATGTCATCACTGGGTAAGATTTACTGCATTACGACCTATTTGCAGCTGTTTTGAGACAACCCCTCGAACATGATACATGTTATCCGATAAAGGCCAATGCGATGTAGTATCTAGTATGACTGAATCAATACACCGAGAAACTCGTACTGTTAACAAATTATATTTGTCGGAAATTTTAAAACGCTGAGATGTTTGAATGGGAAAGACATTTGTCGTTTGAGGTTTCATGTTTGAATTACTTAATTCATGATGTAAACGTTGAAATGAGACCCGGAGGCCTAAGCTATCTGTAATACACCAATCGACTGTACTTCTACGTACCAGCTAACGGCTATTTTTCAAAGCGAACTTGTAGTGTGAAAAATTGAAACAATAACACACAATAACAAAATTAAATGGGATGTTAAAGTTATGTGCACATTGGAATGTACAGCAGTTATTTATTTTTTAGCTTGTCCATCTCCGAAGTATACGTTTAGGTGTTAGACGTTAACGGTTGCCCCGAAAAACAGCCCTCCACGTGTTGAGTCAAAGTGCGTAGGAACGCGATTGATTCTAGATTTCGGGGTGCTGAAACTTAAGATGCTTTTGTGCCGGATTCAGAGACCCTGCCAGCTGTGTGTGAAACGAAGATGTCGAAATGGAGATGCTTTGTTTTTGCCTGTGTTGTGACATGCTTAAATAATCGATTAATTGCTGTTTGCAATTCGAGAGCCTGGTACAATATTTGAACATTTGGTCAGTGTTTGGAGAGATATGTTGCGGTAGCTAATGAAGCTGTTTTCGTTATTTTGACCACTGGTCTGCATAATATCAGTGGGAGAGCATCCTGAATTCCGCAGCTTTTGAATCATGTGTTCCTGGCTGAGTGGTTAGTAAGTGTTTTTTTTTAAATATTTATTCCTGCAAAAATGCACATATGTTTCATTATTGGTGCTATTGTTTTACGCCCATTCTCAGACTGATGAATGTAGATGAATTGTGAATATTTTTTCTGTTTATCATGTTCGAAATTTAATATGTGGTACAATATTTGTTTCCCGTAAATTGTAGTGTTCTTCAACAACCCTCATTCTGAAATGTGTAGTGAATCGGAACCATAGTGTATTGATAATAACCTGTGCAATTATCTAATTTCATTTCATTATAGAGATGTTTAATGTCATCCTGATCTTTTGGTTAGGCTACATTCGCCTTGTTTCCTTTACCTTTTGTTTTAACTGTGTTTATTTTAGACTGAAAACAGTTTTAAAAATCAGTGAACTTTCAATCAATTCGAATGATATCAATATTATTGTTGATATTTTTATGTTATTTATTAAGTTGATAAATTGTTATTGTCCTTTTTAAAAATATTCTGTCTTAAACAAGACCTGTTTTTATCTTAAAAAATCATGTTTTAAGCCACACACCTTGAAATGAAATACATGTTAATCAATACACATAGATGCAATTTGAAAGTGTGCAAAATTGTCATACAATCTATAGCCTAGTTAGCAAGTAATTTATTATTTTTCAAACGGTAGCGCTTTTAAAACAGAAAGTATGAATTCTATACGTATACATCGATTTCGACAAAAAAGCGATTATTTTTAAGCTTTAAAGCTAAAAAAGACGGATTTCTACCTTGTAACCACCAGATTCTAATTGGCATAGATAAAATTAATTCTTTAGCTTAGTTAGCAAGTAATTTATTATTTTATTATTATTAGTCGATTGGTGGTACCGCTTTTAAAACCGAAAGTAGGATTTCTACACGTATACGTCCATTTCGACAAACGCGATTATTTCACCAGATATATTCCAATTGGCATAAATAAAATATGTTTCTTATTTAAACTTAAATTTACTATGCCAAAAAAAGGTGTGTGGCTTTAAGGAAGCTTGTTAATTTGCATTTATCATACTTGCAGTAAGAATTTCCCTGAACCTTGGGAATCCTTGGCGCTCAACCTTAGCAACGGTGAATGACTAATGATTAATGTGAAGTTCCTTTTAAATGCTTGATACAGAGGATCTGAGTGAGGTTGTTTCGAATTCCTCACCATTTCCTTTTCTTATGGACAACATTAATATGCATAAGATGTCTTCTAGCTCTTTGATTCAACCAGTGATATCGGATTGTAATTGTTGCTTTTTTAAATGTATAAGCTTTTTCAGATTTGAGTCATGTTTTCTGACTGTGTTTATTTTGTTGCCGAGCATTGTATTTATCAATGACTCATTGACTTATTGGAACAAACCCTTTCACCTCTTTTGATTTATGTTCAATTTAGTTGAGCTCAGTAGAGATTTGAATGTGCACGTCTGTTGATGTTTTTGTTTAATGATCTCATTAGAGGCTGGCATTTTCATGTCATAGTCGAAAAAATGAAGGGTCGATATTTAATTCTGACAGTACGTTCGAGGCGACTTTCAAATTCAAAAGTACCTGTTTACTTTTAGATTAAAGAGACTGTCAACCACGAATGACGAAAAAACAAAAGTTATAATATACCGTATTTTTTACAATTATTAGTTTATATTGATTAAAATGTCACGACTGGTATATTACATTACTTGAAAAAAGTTGTGAAGTTTTCAAATTTTCAGTATATTCGGTAATAAATTTTATTGGGTATGTCTACCAGGTAACTACCAGTTAACTTTAAATAACGCAAGTAGATTGATCATCATCGTCACGTGGTAAACCCAGGAATGCAAATTGTGCATGCGTAGTGAGTTGTATATATTTTATATATAAAATGATCAATCTACTTGCGTTATTTATAGTGTGTATATCCTTATGTCATCTATTTCCGCGATGTACTTTCGATTTCACATCGCGAAATTTTATTACCGAATATACTGAAAATATGAACTTTTTTCAAGTAATGTAATATACCAGTCGTGATATTTTAATCAATATAAATTAATAATTGTAAAAAATACGGTATTTTAGAACTTTTCGTTTTTCATCATTCGTGGTTGACAGTCCCTTTAATTCAGCCAATCCCAATAAATGATGAAATTTGGAAAATCTGACATGACATGTATAACGGCAACCGGAAAAAACTTTGCGAAACCGAAATTTGCTAACTTAAGTACCCTTTTTCTGGGAGAATTTCTTCTTTGAGATAAAGTATGCGATAAAAGTCTTATTTTTGATTAATAATTGGTTAGTTTTGCTTAAAACATGCGTTTTTTTTTCACTATGAAATTTATGAGCAAAGTTGGTCCTTGGCTTTTTTTCTTCCCATAATTNTAATAATAATAATAATAATAATAATGATAATAATAATAATAATAATTATAATAAAAATAATAATAATAATAATAATAATAATAATAATAATAATAATAATAATAATAATAATAATAATAATAATAACACAAATATTGCAGCGAGTGACATCGACAGCGGCGGGTCGCAGATAAATGTACCGCACACATTGAATCTCCTAAGCAAATAGTTATTTTAAAGCGTAAATTAATTTAAAATGTTAATAATGTTAATTTCATCCTGTGTATTATATGGCTCATATATAAAGTGAATACATTGCAATACATTTACATCGGAAAATAGCAGATAAACAAACTAACGTAAAGACTCTCCCAGTGTGCTTTATGAAAACAGGCCGTGGAATTTATTTTCTTTTCAAAAAGTTGAGTAATAATTGACGTTTAGTAGTTTCATATTTTATTTAAGTGACACATACATACACATAATAACAATTATATACAGCTTTAAAACGAAATAAAACAATGAAATGTTAAGTATATTGAATAATGAAATATTTCGATGTGTGCAGTACTACCCAGCCATGCAAATGTCTTACGAGTCACTAATCAAACATGGATAAGTGTAGCCGTCTTATGCCTGCTAAATAGCAAATAGTAAAATAATCAATGATATGATAGAGGATATAGCATTTATGAATGTCATGTACAATTTTGTATAATAACCAAAATAAATTCATATCGTCACACATAGTATGCTTTCTCGTTTAAGTAGCAACCTTTTATAATTAAAGCAAATTTATATATCACTCGTTTGTCCGTCAGTAGGCATTTGAGTCTGTCACAATAGTCCATACGAATCAGGTCTGGTATTATCGTTGTTATCGAGGTATAAAACATAAGCCTAAGGGTTGTATGACAGGAACATTCAAATAAGAAGTGGTACTCTGATTCGATTTTGTTTGGTTCATAGCACAGTAAACACAACCTCTCTTCGGGCTTCAGGTGTCGGAATCTCCCGGTTTCAATGCGTAGTGGCAATGTTCCAGTTCTGATCTGCGCAATAAATGACCTGAGGTGTTTTGGAAGACAAATTGTTACGTAATTTTCGCACATATACTGATGTTTTAGTTGTCGATAGGTTCTTAGTTTCGTCTGGGTTTCGAGGCCCTGTGTCCATTTGTTGTTGTCGTTTTTCCTATAGTGTTCGGTGGCCCGACTAAGTAGACTATCTAGTGAGATGTTGCCTATCGACCTGAATGCAAATAAGTGCTGGAGGTTCAGTGAGTCAAAGATGTGCTTAATGTCGGAGTTCCAGCCCTTATTGTGAGAGAAGTCCCAATTAAATACCTTCTTTGTTAGCCTATTGTCTGGCATCTTTACAAGGCGGTCCCACACGCGCAGCATCCCTATATGTTGTCTTGCGGTAGTAGTCTGCCACCCACGTCGCCGTTAATTGCAATATTTGACGCGTGTTTATGAACAGCAAGGAAGGCTCGAATCGCCCTATGTTGTATAGTGTCACATTTCGGGTATGTTTTGTATCCCCAAACCCCTGAACTATAATCCATCACAGGAATAACACTGCTGTAATAAAGCTTGGTGTATACGGTAAACATTAGTCCGTTTATTGTTTTTGCTTTATTTAAAATCCCACCGAGAGCCCTGCCTGCCGATTCCGTCAGTGTGCAAGCGGTGATGAAGAAGTCAAGCGTATCGGATAAAATGCACCCGAGGTATTTATAACTGTCCGTTAAGTTTATATCGCGCTCTCCAATGTTACAGGTACACGTTGTTTTTTGCTATATTTGTTTTCGGAAATGCATAACGCTCGTTTACGAAGGACTTATTTTCATGCGCCATCTTTTGCACCATGTATCGACTTTATTCAGCATTTTTTTGGAGATTTTTCTCGCTTTCGCTTAAAATTATAATGTCGTCCGCGTATAGTAGGATACAGATATTTTCACCGTTAGTCATTATACCACAGTTCATTTCCTTCAATTCAAGAGCCAGATCATTTATATAGAGTCCGAATAACGTCGGACTGAGCATTCGACGTTGAAGTAGTCGGTTAAGTGATTGTTAATACTCACCCTCGCTTTCGAAGAGCTGTAAAGGTGACGTAGAATATGATAGAAGCGTTCGTTCACACCAATTTCTAATAGTTTGACTAACAGAAAATCCCTGTCGACCCTGTCAAATGCTGTCATCCTATCAATGAAGCATGTATACGTTGCTAGTCCCTCTGCCTTTCTGTTGCGAATGATGGAACACAGTGTGAATAGGTGATCGGTGCATGATCTAAGTTTAAGGAAGCCATTTTGCGCTTCGACAATTATTTCGTTCATGTCAAGGCATTGTGTCGAACGGTTGTTAAGAACACTCGCAAATATTTTGCTCCCAGCCGGAAGTAGGCTTTTGGGTTTTCCGTGCATATAGTTTCAAGTTCAGTTTGTTTGTTCCTCTCATACTGCCGCTTACATCGTTTATTTCCCTATCAAAACGACGTTGCTTTAATGTATACAGGCGCCTGTATTCAAGTGTACTGCGTTTGGTACCGTTACATTTTAAAAATGCATGTTTACTTCAACACACATCTTTGAAAAGAGAGTCAAGGTTACTGTTCCACCACGGTTTCGACTGATGACGGAAGCCCTTCTTTGATTGTTTTGTTATGTTTAACTCATATTTTGTTTCTGTGTATCATAAACATGTGGTGCTTGTTATCTGCTATGTTACCTGTTCCTATGTACAGGTATATTGTTTATATTACATTATCCTAACAGTGGCCTAGCACAGATATCTGCGCTTGGTCGCTAAATAGAAAAATCAGTGAATTAATTAAATTCAAATCTCCTGTATAAAATTAGTAATTTCGAAACGTGGACAAAATAGTCTGTTTATTTGAAAATAAATAATTGTAGTGTTGTTGTGTTACAAATAATATAAACAAACAGACACATATTTGCTAAAATTAAAATGAGTTATTATTTCTTTGCTGATTTCACGGCGCGGTGTGATTTCTTTGCATTTCATTAACAATGGAATTAAATCATTAAATAAAAATATATCAGTTGCCGTACACTTGTAAATCTTATATTTTATTAACAATATTAGCTCTCATTATTGATCTCACAGATAGTTTTGATTTTTTTTTTATTGAAAACGTCTTATTTTACAAGTACGCGTTTAATATTACACGGGTGTAAACGATTCTTTTTTGTAGAAATGACGTATTAAATAAACAAAATATATAAAGAAGAAAATATATGTATTTCTCAGTTTTTATATAAAATGGCATGTTTGTGAAATCTTTTATATATCTAGTGCGTTAACGAAATATTCATTATTTTGCGTTTACAACAACTAGGCTTTATTTAATTAGCAAATAATCATAACTGAGTCGAAAGTCTGCTCATTTGCAAATACATAATTATATAATTTGCTGTGTTACAAATGATATACATTATTGTGCGTTTAAAACATATGGGCCTTATTTAGTTAGCGAATATTCATAAATGAATCATAAGTCTATTAATTTGAAAATAAATGGCAAACAAATAATTATTTTTGTTGTTTAACAAAGAATACATGTAAAACAAACAAACACTATTTGCTCAAGCTAATTTGAGTTATTATTTCCGTGCTTATTTCACGACGCTGTGTGATTTCTTTGCGTCTGAGTTTTTCTTCTATTTACACATCGTTTGCGAGAAAACGCAGACCATAAAGGTAACGTTGGGAAAAAACCGACAATATGAACAAAGGAGGAAAATGAAGAGTGGAATCATATAAAAGATGTATAAACAATTTCTGTAGGTTGAGTAGCCTATTTAACAAACACATTTATTTTTCGTATACATATAATATATATAAGGTACAGTAGGGTCACCATACTCTTCCGTAAATTACAAAAGTATTACATTATTTAGTTCATATATGTTTAATGATCACCCCTGATAATGGTCGCTGCAGTGTGATCAGAGAAGGGTGTCAATACACAGGGGTATAGTACACGCGTTTGGGTACAATAATAAACCCAATTTAGTAAAGTAGGCCTTTACAGAGGCATTTACGTGATTATATTATACCCTGTGTATTGAAACCCTGCTGTGGTCACAGTGCAGCGACCATTATCAGGGGTGATGAATTAAAACAGATGCACTGGAAACAATGCATTACATCATGGATAAGTCCGTTGAAAGAAGATAGTACACATAAAATGCGCATATAATGAGACCCTTAAGTTAATAAATTGCCATTAATTGTCACAGTATTCATAATAAATTAATACTTAATAAATTAATAGTTTTGAGGCAAAGACATCGCACAGCGTCGTGAATCAAATTATATATAAACACTTAGAAATATATAGATATTTTCTATTTTTAAATATATACCCCATTGTCACACAAACAACGAATTATTACACCCGTATAATATTACACACGGACTTGTAAACTTTTACCCGTTTTAAATCCTTTTTTTTCAAAACTATCTGAAGATCAAGAATATATGCTAATATTGTTAATACAATCAGATTTACAAGTGTAAGGCAACTGATCAATGTTAATTTAATGCTTTCTTGTGGTTTATAGAGATACATCAGTGAATTCATTAAAACTGATTATTCGTCGTTTCAAAAAGTGACAATTAACATTGAAAATAATTGATAATTTTCATTATTTTACCGGAAATATTTTTTGGCAAAAATACACAAATAATAATATGTAAGCATATAATAAAAATGAAATTTGTTGGATTCGGTGAAATATCGATTTTAATTCAATCGTGATCATAGATTTTTTTTCTATGATCACTCGTGAATTAAAATCGATATTACACCAAATCCATCAAATATCCTCTATTTAATTACTGATTAAATGCATTTAGTGAAACGCAAATAAATCCCACCATGCCGTGAAATAAGCAAGGAAAATATATCTCTCATAAATGTTAGCAAATAATTTAGTTGGTTTATCGTGTATTATTTGTAACACAACACACTATATTATTATTTATTTGCAAATGAACACATAAGTGATTAAATATTTCAAGCGGTACTTATATAACACAATGGTAGAGCATTTACTTTTTATTAAAGAATATTTTTTTTTAATGGGCATTACTGTGTATATGTATTTTTCAACGTTTAAATGTCCCGTCTTTTTGCGCGTATTTGACGTTCTGAATAATAATCTAGCTTTCATGCTATGACTTTAAGTATTTTGGTCAACCGTTCTGTTGTAATATACAAAATTTATAATTGTACAATCATTGCTAGAAGAAATGTTATCAGTTTATTGAAGTATTGTCGCAATTGCCGCAGAAACATAATTGTATTTTGTTTGATCTCGTACCATAAAGACTCTTACTTATATACATAAATAATGCTACAACTTTATATAAATTTTTAACGCTGAATTTAAAATTATTGTTGAATACATTTATATATAATTCTGCATACGCGTGAACGTAGATTTTACTGATACTACTTCGGATCCTATTGTTTGTGTAATCACATGGCATATTAGGTATGTACTTACACTTACTTACACTTAATCCTCTTCGCGCCTATTGGCGCATAAGGCCTCCACCAAAGCTCGCCAATGCACCCGGTCCTTTGCCCATGTCCGTACCTAACCTGTTTTTCTACGTTCAATGGGTGTCCATCGCATTTCAACCCTGGGAATGGCTGTTTCCTTTATCCTTTGAACATGAACAATCCAGCACCATATGTTGCGCTTGATCTGTGTTGATATTGAGGCTGTACCCGTTTTGCGGTGGAGTTAGGTATGTAGCATTAGTATTTTCAGATGCATATAAAATAACTGGTACAACTAGGGAGTCTAACAGAGAAAGTTTTGTTTTAATATCCAGCTTAATTTTGCTAAAAATAGACGATAAATGGTTTTAAGTTTTAAGGCTTGTTCAGTATTTGCCTTAATTGCTTTTGATATATTACCAGTGTAGTGTAGTCTTAGGCATAGATAACACAATTCATCAACATTTTCAATAGTCTGTTGGTTAATATTCCATCTAAATGTACAATTACTTCTCCTTTGTTCGAATATGCAAATTTTAGTTTTGTTTATATTAATGTTTAATCCCCATTTACATGAGTATTGATAGACAGAATTAAATTGCAATTGTAGACTTTCTGGATAAGCGGTAAATAATGCAATGTCATCAGCAAATAACAACATAAATATTGATAATAAACGTACATCTTTTTCAGTAAAACTAGTAATATCAATACAATCATAAATGTCATTAATGAATAGAATAAATATAAAACTAAGGTAATAATGGCTCACCCTGTTTTACTCTTAACGTAACATAAAAAAGCTCCGAATAAGACATGTCTTAATAATGTTTAACACATGCTTTAAAATTCTGATAGATTGACCTGATCATCTTCAACATTTTACAGCTTATTCCTGCCTCTACTAATTTAATCCACAAAGCCTCGTGTATAACAGTATCAAAAAGTGAAATGCCTTTTCATCATCAATAAAAACGCAATAAAGTTTCGATTTATTATTAATTATGTTCTGGATTTTAGTATGCAAAATAAAAATGCAATCAATCGTACTTCGTTTATCTCTAAATCCGAATTGCGATGTATTAAATGTATTATCATTCTCGCACCAAGAATTAGTTCGATTGCGCAATGTAATTGAAAATATTTAAACTATGATATATACTAATGTAATACCTATATAGTAAGATGCAACATGTTTATCTCCTTTTTTGAAAATAGGGACAATAGCGCCATAACACCAAGTTTCAGGATAAATACCTTTATCGAATATGTAATTAAAAATTTAAACTAAATATGGAGAAATAAAATCGTTGCAGTCAATAAAGAAGTCTGCAACATTTTTAGACATATCGGCGCTTTTATTGCGTTTTAGATTTGATATTGTTTGTTTTTTTGTTTGTTTTTTTTTGTATTTCTAGAAGTTTAAATGGCCGATCTAACTCATCAATATGAAGTGTTTCATTTCTTGATGCATATTCATCAACATTAAGCGAACTGTGGTGAGGAGTATTAGATAAATGCTTAAAATGATCTATTAATTCATCAATATTAACGTCATTTGTACCAGTCGTTTTATTAAGTTTATATTTATTTATGTATTTCCAAACTTTCTTTGGGTTGAATTTACTTAAAGTTGACAATGTTTTACTTTGTTTACTATAGTATTTATTTTTATCAATAAGTTTTGTTTTACAATAAACCGATCTGGCTTGAAAAATGCCGCTCTGTTCGCAATTGATGGATCGTATTTGTATATGCGTTTACAGTCATAGAACGATTTTGTATGACTTTTGCTGCTTTGGACGAACCATTAAGATTTACGTATATTTCGCGGTTTTGCATTATCTATATTTAGAGTACGTCCATGCACATGAAAGGAGACATGATATATAAGTTCACATTACTGATTAGTACAAGTGTAAACATTTTCATTTTCTAGGAATATATTTAGTTTTACTATTCAGTAGCATATTTAAATCGGCGGATTTACCATCTTACCAAGAAAGCTTATTAAAAACAATATTAGTAGCATTAGGTTATGAAAAACTACATTTAAGGATTAAATCAATTGGGCAGTGATCTGAAAATTCAGTAAGGTCATTCACTTTAAAACTTGAGATATATGGCAAAAGATTAAATTTACTATAACATTATCTACAACACTTGCTCCCGAAGAATTCCTAGAACAGTTAAAACTTAAAACATGTAAAATGACCCGGCTCTAATCTACCATTAAATCAATAAGCTATTTTCTTTACACAGTGACAACAACTTATTACCAAATTGATTAACATAACTATCAAACAATGAGCGAGCCGGTATTATTTCAAGCGGAACGTCATAAACAGGCATGTGAACATAACGGTCAAGATTTATATTTTCAATTATGTCCGGCCGCTCGCCTACCCTTCAATTTAGGTAACCAACTAACATGATATCACCTTGTTGGCTGTATATAAGTATATCAGACGCTTATTGATAAAAAAGTCAAATTCGAATAACGGCGAGATTACATTTGAATAAACATGAGATTCAGAGGGTGGTTTATAGCATGCACACACACACATATCATTGTCTAAACATAAAAGCTGTTTTGTTCAGTTTAAACCACAGTATACCGTTATTGTTAAGTTTAATTAGTTGTATTGAATTTGAATATTTTTTCTTAAAACTATACTACAACACCCTCACTTTCTCGCTTAGCTTTTTTGTTACATTTTGGGCGGGGACATGAAAAACAATTAAAATTATCGATGTTAATATCTGCTTATCTAGAATTTCAAGTTTCCGTAAGAATAAGAATGTCATTAGTATTTATAAACTTACACAGTCACTGTCATTTAATTTCGATATAAGTCCCTGAATATTCCACGCACAAAAAACTAGCTGCTTCTAATCGTTTTCCTAGTTGGTACGGGGTTGAGTAGTGTCGTGACTTCCGGTCTTACGACGAAGGTTGTTCCGCAGTCCATGGTTTGGCATTTCCGGTACAGGCTCGGGTGGAGGGTGATCATAATTATTATGTGTATTTTACACGTTCGACGTAAAGCGTGTCGTATGAAAGCGACGCCTGCTCGCCGTCCTTCCGGGCTTGTATCAGGTATGGCACGAATTTTCGTCGGCGCCCCTGGATAACCTTCGGAAGCTGGTCACTGACACGGTAGTTACTTGCGGGAAGCAGTTCATGTATTTTATTTTTAATTTTCAGTTTGTCACCATAGTAATTGAATTTTACCACTATTGGTCGTTTTCTCCCTTGTACAAATTTAACGATCCGATGTGCTCGATCTATTTTGATTTTGTTTACAGAGTCTCCTATGTGTTATTGCTGTTCACAGAATTGGTGTATTTTCAATAATACTAATAGATAAACTCATATTAGCCGCTTAACGTTAAATGAATCTTATGCCATAATGGGACCACGAAACATTGCGTGACTTTATAGCGGACAGCTAAACTGGATATAACATAAGACCCAGTTTCGCACATTATCTTATTAATGCGTTTATAACTTTGAATGATATATACGAGCATGTATTTTCCACGTTTTTTTTTTTTAAAAGGTGATTCACTTTACCAATATTGTTAATGGCAGAGGATTTTTTAAAGACCAATATTCATACTGTCTTCATTTTCTGAAGAGAAATGATATGTTATCATGATTATTTGTCAGCGTTGTGTACAGTTTAACCGAGTTGTCTATGCAACTGCGATGCCTTCAGTTGCATAAATGCGAAAATGTATCATATTGATCACCATGATTTATTATTATTATTATTATTATTATTATTATTATTATTATTATTATTATTATTATTATTATTTTTATTATTATTATTATTATTATTATTATTATTATTATTATTATTATTATTATTATTATTATTATTATTATTATTATTATCATTATTATTATT